>WNWK01023133.1:0-31483 GCA_009830355.1 Cherax destructor
TTTCAAGGGGGTTGGATGTTCCCTTTTTTTTAAAAAAGTTCCAGTTGATGATTTATTTAAGATTTTATCTGAAGCTTTTAAAAGATTTCCATTTTTTTCCCCTTACTATCATTAAATTATTAAACTTTGATTTTGATAAAATTTTATTTAATGATGTTTTTTACATTTAAAGTTTGGATGGAAAATAACCCCCTTTCCCACCTTTTTTTAGTAATTTATGGGAATTTTTTTTCAAAAAGGGATTTTTAAAACCCATCCTTTCCCAATAGAGCATGGTATAGATTTTTTTTGATGATATTTTGTCCCCTTATCCCCCAAAAATTTTTAGAAAAACCATTTTTTTTAAAAATTTGCTTTTTTTCAAAAATTTTTATTTTAAATTAAAAAAAACTTTTCCCCTTCCAGATGTTTTTTTTTTTGGGGAAAATTTTTTTTTTTAAATTAAAATTTACAAAAAAACCTAAAAAAAAAGGGCCAGTACCCCATTATTTCCCACATAAAGACAGAGAAAGGGGACGGTTTTTTTAATTTTTTTTGAGAGCTTTACGTATTTGTAGTCCAGAGTTCATAGAAAGAAATTCTAAAATTTAGGGAAAAAAACAATATTTAAAAACCCCCAAGAAAAAAATTGAAAAATTTTTTTAAAAAAGCTAGGAATACTTTTTCCCCCAAAAAAAGGGACAACAACCTTAAAACCAAAAATTTTTTTCCCCTTCCCAAAAAACTTTTGATCCCCCTTCCCCTTTTCAAAATTTTAATATCAAAGTTGTATTTAAAAATTTAAAAAAAAAGACTTTTGATAAAAAATTCCCCCCAAAATGCAAAGGATGTTTTCCATAAGTTTCCCCAAAAATTTGTGAAAATTTTTTAATTTTTCAAAAAAAAAGTCTTGAACTAAGATTAAAAAAAATAAAAAGGGTTTGCGGGGAAAAAAGTTTTTAATGTCTATTTATTTTTGAATTTTTAACCACCCAAATTTTTTTTAAAAACGGGAAGGTTTACAACAAGTCCAGGGTTGGGGAAAAATGAATCATGTTTTTTAAAAAAGGTTTTTTTAAAAAAAGAAATTTCTTTTTTTTTTTATTTTATTTTATTTTTAAAAACCCAAAAAAGCGCTAAACCCAAAAGGGGTTAAAGCGCCAGGTTTTGAGGCGGGGGAGGGGGGTTGTAAAGGAGAGGGGATTATTGGGAAAATGGAGTGAAAAGACGGGGGGGGAGGGTGGGGGGAAAAAGATCGGGGGAAGGGTTTTAAAAAGGGGGTCTAGGGGTTTAAACCCCCCAGATTTTGGGGAGTTTTGTTTCGTAAAAAATAAATGAGAGAGCGGAAAGGGGAGGTCCACTGCGGAATAAAAAAAGGGGCCCGGGAAAAAAACGTGTTGGGGGGTAAATTTGCGTTCTTGAAGAGGGGGGCCAACAGGAAGCGAAAAACACTCCCCGAAATGCTCACAGAGGGGGGGGCAGGACCCCTTTCCCGAGATCCCCGTGAGTAAGACGAGGTCCCCCGGGAAGACGGGAGATGAGTCCCCCAAAACCCGGACATTGGTGACAAGGAGGAAAAAACCATAACCTTTTTTAAAAAAAAGGGGTTTTTTTTCAGGGGGGCAGACCAGTTTTTTTTCCAACGGGCGGGGGGGAGCAATGACCGAAAATAGTCCAAAAAAGGGCCCCTTTTATATGAAACAAAAACCGCACCCCAGCAGTGTTCCTGTTCATTGTTTTTAGGGCAAACATGACCGGGCCCCCCAACCAAAAGACAATATTTTTTTTTTGTTTAAAGATAAAAAACCCCAAAAGGTGGATACAAAAAACCCCGGGGGGGGGTTTTAATAATTTTTACGGATACCCCAAAGAAAAAAAGGGGGAGTCGGGAAAGGGTAAAAAAGGGGTGATACAGGAAGATGCAAGGGGGAAGGGGGCCACAAGAATGGATAAAACCAGGTAAATCCCCCCCCCCGAAAATAGATCCCCCCGAAACGTTTGCCCCGGGAAACACGGCTGCGAATCCAACGCCCGGCCAGATTTTTTTAAAAACCCCGGGGGTGATACTCCATGGCAAATGAGAAAAAAAATGGTGGGGGAAAGAAAGAGCGGAAGCCGCCGGGCAGTTTTTTTTCCCCAAGGTAGGGAAATGGGAAAAATTGACAGAAAGGTTTTTCCCCCAAGGGGGTAGAGGAAAGGGTGAAAATGAACATATAAAGGGGGGAAGGAAGGGAAGAAAAGGGGGTATGAGACGAAGAAAAAAGGGGGAGGGGAAAAAGGGGGGGCAAAACAAAAACGAGGCCTACTAACAGGGGGACAATAAAAAGGGGGAAAGGATTGGGGAGGTCATGAGAGCGAACATAAAGCAATGCAATGTGCATCACGGCGATGGAAAGGGGGGGAATGTTTTTTTCAAAGAGGCTAAAAACCCGGGGAAAAAGGGGGAACCCCCAAGGCATAAGCGTCCCCCCTGGTGATGGAGGGTTTTTAAAAGGCGGGAAAGAGTGGCAGGAGAGGCCCAAAAATTTTTCGGTCCCCAAAACCCCCCAAGTTTCGAAAAATTTTAAAATGAGACAAGGAGGGTTTCCCCTGCCATCACCCCCCCCATGAAAGATGGCGGGTTTTTAAAAGGGGGTTTTCCCCCCCGGCTATGACAAGTCCCTGGAGGTAAGTGATTTTGGGGACAATCTAGGTCAAACGGGGGGCCGAGAAACCTGACTGTATCACGCGGGGGAACAAGCCGATAGGTAAAATGGATGATCAGAGACCACTGAACATCTAGTGAACGAATTTTATGAGTTTTGCCACTGGGGAAAAATTTTAAAACCCCTGAGTGGTGGCCCCAATCAGAAACCCGGTTGATGGCATGCGGGGGGGAAACTGCAATGGGGGGTGACAGCCAGCACTGGCACTTTTTTAAGCAAAGCCATCCCATAGAGGGGTGACCAAATATTGGAGGGGGGAACAGATGCCTTTTTATTTATAGCAAGCAAAAAAAAAGAAAGCTCAGAACACACCCGGGGGGACCCCTTCAGCTTGAAAAAGGGGGAGAGTTCATTACAAACCCCCCCCCCGGGGAAATGTCTTTCCAAAACCCCCTTTTAAAAAAAAAGGGGGAGGTTGCCTGGGAGGCCAAGGAGTGGGGGGGGGCCAAGATATTATATCTCCAAGTTGTATCATAAGCCTTAAAGGGGTTTTAAAAAAAAGGGGAAAACCAAGGGGTTATTCGCAAAGGCATTACAAATAATCCAAGGGGGGGGTAATGGGGGGGGCCCGGGGGAAGCCATACTGACGGGGAGACTACTGTGAGCCCCCTAAAACATCCGCCTATTAACCAGACGTTCCATCACCCTTTGCAAACTGCACTGGTAAGAGTTTTATGGACAGTGAGAGGGATCACGTCCCGAGACCGGGTTTTTAAAAAGGGGAAAAAAACATTTTTCCCCAACCCGGGGAAAAACCCCCTTTTGCCCCATATAAGATTAAAGAGTTGAGGAGGACAGAAGAGCAGACTGATGTAAATGCTGTGGCATACGAACATGATCCCGGGGGGGGCCCCCAGCTGCCGATGATCGTAAGCGGGGGTGTTGCCTCCATTTTTTTTAAAAAGGGGGTAAAAGGACATTGGGGGATTCTTCTTAAGAAAAAAAAAATCTAAGGGCTTTAACTCCGGAGACTTAAAAAAAAGGGGGGGAAGGGGGGGAAGAGGGCCCCCCCCTGAGAGATGCGGACGAGATGATTACCAAATTTTGGGGGTGGCAACGGCAAGAGGGGGGAAATACGACACCAGAAACCCCCGAAGAACAGGAGCCGGGGGGGGAAAATTTCCCCCCAAAATTTCCGCATTTTTTTCCCAGCCCCCCCCCCCCCGGGGGGCCAAGTGACAGAGAAACGTATCTCGCCAGCAATTTTTTTAGCATCACGTATGAAGGCGAGCAATAGCTCTTTTTTTTTAAAAAAAAAGGAGTCTCTCGGGGGTTTTCTTTTTTTACCAATGCCTCCCCCAAGGAAAACGGTTTAAAACGCACTGCCCGAGCAAAAGGGGGGGAGACCACCAAGGAAGATTTTGAGGATTTTTTCCCCCCCCGAGGTTTGGGGAAAAAGGGAAGGGGGGTTTCCCCGGAAGATGGAGGAAAAGAGTAAAAACCCCCTCATCAATGGAGGACGGGGGGGGGAAAAAACCTCATGAAAGGCAGAAGATGTGCGTAAAGGTCCCATTTCGCCCCAAATTGCTACGTGGGCAATGAGGGGGGGGGAGAAAACAGGGGGGGACTTTGGGGATGATTGGGAAATGATCGCGTCAAAGTCCGGGAGGACAGAGGGGGGAAAAAAAGGGGACATTTTTTTAAGACAGAGGGGAAAGATCGATGCAGGGAAAGAATGAGGGGGGATCAAATGGGTAGAGTACCCTTTTTTAAAACATGGGGGGAAGAGAAGCAAAAAACCCCCCAACTGAATGCCCCCGGGACCCGGAAAAACCCCCTTCCCCCAGAGAAAGTGGTGCGCAAAATCGCCAAGAAAAAAGGGGGGGGGGGAAAAGGGGAAGAAACCAGAAAATCAATATCTAAAAAAACCCCAAAGGGGGGAGAGAAAAAAAGAACAGAGTGGTCCCCCAAAACTTATTCAAGTGTATACGGGTTGAATGAAAAGGAAGAAGGGACATAGAGCTGATGGTATGGAACCCCCGTGCGAAAAAAAATTTTATAGGTTCCATCGGAAAAAAAGGGGGCCCGGGAATATAACAAAAATTTTTGCCTGAAAAAAGGGGCCCCCTAACAGTGGATTGTAATTTGGGGTTTTAAACAGACCCCAATAGGGAAAAAAAAGGGGGAGCAACACCTGAAGCTTTTACCCCTGTTACCCCCGGGGGCCCCCGGGGGTTCCACTGCAAAAAAACCATGATTTATGGAGAAAAAAAAAGAAGTGGAAGTGAGAGGGGAAAAATTTTGGGGGAGGGGGTTTTAAAAAAAAACCCCGGGGGGGAGCAGAAGACCTGTAATCAGAGGGGGGGGGAGGGGGTTTTGGGAAAGGGAAAAGGGGGTTTTTAGAAAAAAAAGAGATGAGGAACCCAGATGGGAGTAGTGTCCATCATCGCCCAGGGGGGTTTTTAAAAATTTTTTCCAGCTTTCCCCCCGTTTCGGGGAAAAAAAAGATGCAGAATGGGGGCTACATTAGAAATGGAAGAAACTATCGGGGGGGCTAAGACTGTACTAAAGAGAGGACGAGGAGGTAGAAGAGGGAACTGTCGTAGGGACTTGGGGGGGGCAGGGATGAAGGTGTGAGGGGGGGAGGATGAACCTACACACGTTAAAAAATAGTCGGAGGCGAAGAACCTGGCAATAGGGGTTTTTTTTTGGGCTTATAAGAGGGGGCGCCGGGGTTTTGGGGGGAGGACAGGGGGGGGGACTCAGAACCGGGTTTAAATAGAGGGGAAAAGGGGGGTGGATAGGGAAAAGGGGGGGGCCTCAGAGCCCCCAAAAAAAACAAAAGGATTCGAGACAGGGGGACGGAGGATGAGGCAAACAGAGGAAGCCGTGGAAGAGGGGGCCCCCCCAAACGGGGGAAGTTTAAAAGGGGGAAAAAGAAATACGGGGGGAAAAATTCCCCTTTTTGGCGAAGATGAGAGACAGCCATAGAAGGAGAAGCCTTTTCCCCCTTTTAGAAAGGGGGTTCCCCCCCATTCAGGTAAACCTGACAACGGCGAGAATATGGGATGTGCCCCATGACAGTTAAGGCAAGAGGGAGGAGAGTACAAGAAGAATCATTGCCAAAACCCCACAGACTGGGCATTCCCCCCGGGGCCTGCAATATTTTGCTGATGACCAAAACGCCAGCAGTTTCTACACTGCTGAGGTGTGGGGGGCACCTTTAACTTGTAAATTTTTACCTGGTGGACCGAAGGGGGGGCGGGGGAGTCAAACGTTAAACAAAAACAGATATTGCGGGGTAACCCCCTTTGTTTTTTGGCTGGGAGGACAAAGTGTCAATTTTTAAAGGGTGGGAAACCCCGGGGGCTCAAGATTTAAAAAAAGTCATCACCATGTTAAATTCCGGGTCCCCTGGGGAAAAAAAGGGGAAAAAAAAACAAGAATTGGGGGGAAAGGTGTTTTTCAAAGAAAAAATGAGTGTCACGGTCGGGGGAAGAGAAAGATCGCGGGCCACCCCTTTTACCGTGATGTTTTAAACCCCTCTTGGAGAGCGTGAAATGAGATGTCTTTACCAACATGGGGAGCAGAGCTTTACCAATACTATGGTCTGAAAATAGGAAATTTTGGAGAAGTTTTCCCCCCGAAAAATTCCATTTAGTAGTTTGAAAAGAGAGTTTAAGGGGAGTGCGTGACGAGCTGGTCGCTTTAGATGAACAAAAGGGGGGCCGAAGGGGGGTTTTGGGGGGGCTTGGTCGTTTTGTGGGGGGCCCCGGGGGGGCCCTGGGAGACGGGGGAGCGATTAAAAATTTGGGGCCCCCACCGTCGGGGAAAGCCAAAAACCCGGGCCCCCGAGAAGAGCAAGGTCAGACGATCAAAAAGGGGAGTGGGGGCCCGGTACCTGAAGCAGGGGGGCAACCAGCACCAGCAAGAAAAAAAGGGGGATGAGAGGTCCCCCAAAAAGTTATCCGTTAACGAGGCGGGGCCCCTATTTGGGGTATCGGGAAAAGGGGGCCCGGGGGGGGGGGTTTATGGATTGGGTCAAAAGGGGGAGTTTTTTCTTTTTTTATTTTTAAAAAAAAAAAAAAAGAAAAAAAAAAAATAAAAAAAAAAAAAGAAAAAAAAAAGGGGGGAAAGTGGGGGAAAGCCCGGAGGAAAAAAAGGGGGTTTTTAAAACCCCTCCGGGGGCCCGGGGGGCCTTTTACCCAAAAAGGGGCAGATGCAGCAGGGAAACCCCCGGAAAAAACCCCCCCTTCATCCCTAAACCAGCAACCCGGGGGGTAGAAAACCCCATCCCCCAAAACCCCCGGGGGACAAAAAAAGAGGGCGGGGAAAACCCCCCAAAAACATCCCCCTTGGGGCCCCCCCCCCCGGGCCAAAGGGGGGGGTTCCAGAGATCCCCCCCGCCCCCCCAAAAATACCCAAAGGCCCCCCCGGGTGACCGGGGGGGGTCGGGACACCCCCCTGCGATCCAGATTCCACGGCAAAAACCCCCCCCCGGGGCCCCCCAAAGGAATGGGATGGATTTGTTTCCCTTTCCCCCCCCCAGAACTAGAATGTTTGGGGGGGAAAAGGGCCCCCCGGGTAAAACTGGGAAGGAAATAAGGGAGGGATGAGGAGGGGGGGAGGAAAGGGAAAAGGGAGGATGGGGGAAGATGGGAAAATGGGGGGGGGATTGGGGGAATTAGGTTAGTCTGAGGAAGAAGAAAAAAGGGGGCCACCTCAGCCCGATAGCCTCTTTTCCCTTTCGCCAAGGAGCCCTTAAAGGGTTGGTTTATATAAATTGGATTCATTTATAATTAAAAAAATTTGGGAAGAATTTAATAAAAAATTGACAAATTTTAATTCTGGGAAGAGTTTCAGGGCCTTTCATGTTCCTCTTCACAGAGTCGGCGTTGTTGCCTTTTTGGGGGGTTTCTTGTTAGTGGTTTTTTGTGAGGTTTTTCCCCCTTTGTTTTTCCCCTTTTTTTAAAAATTCCCCCAAAAAAATAAAACAAAATTTGGGAATTTTTTTTTTTATAGTGGTTGTCTTTTATTATATATATATATATATATATTTTAAATTTTTATAAAAAATATATATTTATATATATATAAAATTTTTATATATATAAATTTTTTTATATAAATTATATATATATAGCATTATATATATACAGGGGAAACCCGGTTTACGATGTTATCATTTTATTATTTTTGGAACCCCTATTTATAACGTAAAAAATTTTTTTTGGGGTTACGAAATGGGGTTTGGGCCCCCGAATTCGACGACCGTCCGCTGGCGCCCAGCTGAGCGCGCATCCAGGGAGCCCCAGTGCTTTTTTTAAAAAAACCCCCACCCACACCCCCCTTTTACCAATTTTTCCCCAAATTTATTTTTTTTTAAAGTTGCAACCTAAATTTTTTCCCCTTTCCAAGGGAAAAAACCCCCAGGGGCTAAGCTCCAGAGAAAGGAAAAAAAATTTTGAATGGGAAAAAGGAGATAAAAAAAATAAAGGGGGAGGGGCGAAGGGTTTTGCCAGGCTGGGGTGGAAAAACCCCATTTACCACCCCAAACCAGGGAAAAAGAAAATTTGAAAATCAAAAGTTTTTAAAACCGTGATCACAAAAAAAAAACCACGGCTGGAAAAGTAAAGGGGGGGGTATAAAAAGGGAAAATTTAAAAATACTGTTTGGGGGGGAAAAATGAAAAAAAACAGTTAAAGATGATCTCCTTAAGAAACCCCAAAACATCAAAAATGACAAAAAGGCAGAGGGGGTTTTTAAAAATTTAAGAATCAAAGGCATAATAGTGTTTGTGGGGCATGGGAGGAATTTTGGAAAAAAATTGGGGGAAAAAAAATTTTCCCCAAATTTTTGGGGGACCTAATTGGGTTTCCCCCAAAAAATGTTTAATTGGATAAACGGGCCCTTTTTTTTGGGAAAAAAATGCCCAACAGGACCTTTACTCAGGAGGAAAAGGCACACCGGGGCATAAGCCTATAAAACAGGGGAAAATTTTGATGGCCCCCGAAAAATTGATTGAAAAAGCCTTACTGGTGTAAATTTTAAAAAACCCCCCCTTTGGGGTGGGCAGTCCTTTAATTTGTGTGATGGGGAAATCTAAAAAAAGGCTTGGGCAAAAAGACTTTTTTGATTTTCAATAATGTTTCCCCGGGGGGAAGAAATATCTGAGGAAAAAAAATTTCCCAAATTAAGTGCCCCCGGGTAAAGGAAATGTTCCCCTTTTTATCCTCCAAACTTGGTAGAGAAAATTGTGGGGGGGTTTAAATTCATCAAAGTGAAGTTCTTGCCCCCTAATACCACTCCTCTCCTCCAGCCCATGGACCAGCAGGTCATTTCCAACTTTAAAAACTCTATACCAAAGCAATGTTTCAAAAGTGCTTTGATGTGACCACAGACATGAACATAACCCTAAGAGAATTTTGGAAAAACCATTTCCATATGCTGCATTGTGTACACCTTATAGGTAAGGCTTGGGAGGGAGTGACTACCAGGACTTTGAACTCTGCCTGGAGAAAATTGTGGCCAGACTGTGTCCTAGGGAGGGATTTTGAAGGTTTTGGGGCTGAGCCTCAGAACCCTGAGCCTGAGCCTGAGCCTGAGCCTGTTTTGGAAGAAATTGTGGAATTGGGCAAGTCTTTGGGGTTAGAGGTGAGTGGTGACGATGTGGAACAGTTGGTGGAGGAGCACAAGGAAGAGCTAACCACTGAAGATCTGCAAGAGCTTCAACAGCAACTGGAACAAGAGAGCAGAGGTCAGGACAATGGTTCAGAGGAGGAGGTGGAGGTGGAACAAAAATGGAAGAATGTGCCTTCTTCAAGGATTAGGAGATCTGTGCCAAATGGAGTGATGTGCAAGCATTTATGGATGAATATCACCCTAACCATGCTGTTGCAGGCCGTGCTGGCAACCTGTACAATGACACAGTGGTGTGTCATTTCAGGGATGTGTTAAAGAATCGCCAGACACAGATCTCCCTGGACAAATTTGTTGTTAGAAAGAGGTCTAGTGACTCTCAAGCTGGTCCTAGTGGCATTCAAAGAAAAAGGGAAGTAACCCCAGAAAAGAACTTACCACCTGCAGTGTTAATGGAAGGGATTCCCTTCCAAACACTAGCATACTACTCCACCTTCTCCCCTCCTCCCGTCCTCCACACATCAACAACTCTTCAATAAATGTAAGTGACATGTTATTGTACAATATTTGCATGTATTTATGTATTCTTTATTAAATTGTGTATTATTTAATGTCCAAAAGTTCTAAAAAATATTTTATTTAACTACTTTTGGAAGTCTTGGACGGATTAAATTTATTTCCATTATTTCTTATGGGGAAAATTGATTCGTTTTACGATTGTTTCGCCTTAAAATATGCCCTCTCTGACGGATTAAAATCGTAAACCGAGGTACCACTGTATATATATATACAGTGGACCCTCGGTTAACGAAAAAAATTCATTGCAGAAGCCTGCTCAAGTGCCATTACCGAACGAATTTACGTCCTTAAGAAATAATGTCATGTAGGTTAGTCTATTTCAGACCCCCAAAAACACACTTCCACAAGAACTTACAAAATTATACTTACATAATTGGACGATTTCAGGGGTATTCGTTAACCGAGGGTCCACTGTATATATATATATATATATATATATATATATATATATATACAGTGGTACCCCGACTTACGATATTTTTTCATTCCAGAATGCTGTTCAAGTGCCATTACCAAACGAATTTATCTCCATAAGAAATGATGCAAAATAGACTAGTCCTTTTAGACCCCTAAAATTACACTTACAAAAGCATTTAAAAAAATCAACTTACAGAAAAGGGTGTGTTTGGGGACCATCGTAAGTCGGGGTACCATTGTATATATATATAGGATGGGGTCCAATTGTGGGACCCATTGCCTCGGAGAAGTGGATAAAAAGACTTCAAGGAAGAATATTTAGATTTCTTTCTGAAGCCTTTTGAATATTCCACTTCCCCTACCACCCCATCTTTTTTTTACAAACTTTATTTCAAGACAAAATACAATGGGGAGTAAAACAACATAGATAACAACTCAGAGCTACATGTCAAATACTTCGTCCAACTCCCCGGCAGTGGGCCGCGTGCCCAGAATACTGCAGGCATTTCCCCTCTGGATCCCAACACTGAGTCTCTGAAAGAGGAAGCTGGTCGCCCTGTGGTCCTTGGTTTCTATGATGAGTTTTCCACCCAGCTCCTTGAGAAACTTTAAAGCACACTTGCCCCATGCTCCATGGGTCTCCGACCCTATTGGGATGAAGTTATAGCAAGAGGGAAGGTCTTCATATTTGCGGGTCTTCTGGGTCTCCCTGTGGCTGGCAGCTCCACCCCCTTCGGCTAAGGAGTGTGGCAGGTAGGTGTCTGCCAATGTGGCAGCACAGGTGTAGTCCCAAGCAATCTGCTTACCATCCTTCCAGGGTAGCATGGTGGCTCCATCAGGACGCTTTTGACTTCCATCAGACCTCTGCACTTACATACATACATACATACATACATACATACATATATACATATATACATACATACATACATACATACATACATACATACATACATACATACATACATACATATATACATACATATATACATACATACATACATACATATATACATACATATATACATATATACATACATACATACATACATACATACATACATACATACATACATACATACATACATACATACATACATACATACATACATACATACATTCATTCATTCATTTCTAGTAACCCCTTCTCCTGAATAAATTACTAAATGTAAAAGGAGAAACTTTCGTTTTTCCTTTTGGGCCACCCTGCCTCGGTGGGAAACGGCTGACGTGTTGAAAGGAAAGGATATACATTTACTTACCTTTATTGAAGAGTTGCAGGAATCTGGAAGGTAGAGTTGCTGATAGGGGCAGGGAGTTAGTGGATGGAAGGGGAATCCCCCTCCAAAAGGACTTCAGGTAACAAGTCCCTCTCTGGGGTTACTTCCCTTCTTGGTCTTTTAATGCCACTAGGATCAGCTTGAGAGTCACCAGACCCCTGCCTGGTAAAGTAACTGTCCAGAGTCCTCTGTTTCTGGCGACCCTTTAACACTTTCCTGAAGTGCGACATGGCTCTGTCACTGAAGTGGCTGCACAGAAGGCTCATTTCAGCTTGCTCAGGGTGGTGTCTTTCAACAAATGTCTGCAACTCATTCCACTTTGTACACATCTCCTTAAGCACTGAAGAGGGCACCTCCTTCTGTCTCTCACCCTCCTCCTTTGAAGCAATAACCTCAGCTGTGGTCTGTTGCTGTTCCAGATGAAGCTCTTGCAGCTCTTCAGTTGTTAGCTCTACCCTGTGGGCCTCCACCAACTCTTCCACATCTTCACCACTCACCTCCAACCCCAGGCTGTTCCCCAATGCCACAATAGAGTCCACAACAGGCACAGGGTCGTCAGGGTCAAGGTCAGGGTCAGCCTCAAATCCTTCAAAATCCCTCTGTTGGACACAACCTGGCCACAATGGTCTCCAAGCAGAGTTCAAAGTCCTGGAAGTCACTCCTCCCAAGCCTTACCTATAAGGCGTATGCAATGCACAATGTTGAAGTGATCTTTCCAGAACTCTCTTAGGGTCAACTCAGTGTCCGAGGTCACTTCAAAGCACTTTTCAAACAGTGCTTTGGTGTACAGTTTCTTGAAGTTGGAAATGACCTGCTGGTCCATGGGCTGGAGGAGAGGAGTGGTGTTAGGAGGCAAGAACTTCACTCTGATGAAATTAAACTTGTCAGACAAACACTCTTGCAAGTTGTGAGGGTGAGCAGGAGCATTGTCCAGTATCAGGAGGGACTTGAGTGGCAATTTCTTTTCCAAGAGGTATTTCTTCACAGTAGGGCCAAACACTCCAGTCACCCATTCCTTGAAAATCTCCGTAGTGACCCATGCCTTGGTGTTAGCCTTCCAATGCACACACAAATTATTCTTGTCAACACTGTGATTCTTGAAGGGTCTGGGATTTTCATAGTGATACACCAGTAAAGGCTTCACTTTAAAATCCCCACTAGCATTAGAACAAAACATGAGAGTTAGCCTGTCTTTCATAGGCTTGTGTCCTGGCTGTGCCTTTTCCTCCTGAGTAATGTAGGTCCTGTTGGGCATTTTCTTCCAAAACAGGCCTGTTTCATCACAGTTAAACACTTGTTGGGAAAGGAATTGTTCAGCCTCTACGAACCCCTGGAATTCATGCACAAATTTTTCAGCTGCACGTTTGTCTGAGCTGGCTGCCTCACCATGTCTCACAACACTGTGTATGCCACTACGTTTCTTAAACCTGTCAAACCAGCCTCAGCTGGCTTTAAAATCACTTGCCTCACCACTGGTTGCAGGCATTGTCTTGACAAGATCTGCGTGCAACTTCCTTGCCTTTTCACAAATTATCGCTATGGAAATACTATCACCCGCTCTCTGTTTTTCATGGATCCACACCAACAACAACTTCTCAACCTCATCCACTGTTTTCGATCTATTTTTCGTTAACATATCAACCCCTTTTGCAACATTAGCTTCCTTGATCTCATTTCTCTTTGCCAGGATAGAGCTGATAGTAGATGGGGTTTTGTTGTACATCCTGGCAAGATCACTCAGACGTACGCCACTCTCATATTTTTCTATAATCTCTTTCTTCAATTCGATGGTGTTCCTCACTTTCTTTACCACAGGGGTGTCACTAGGAAGCTTCTTTGGACCCATGGTGACTTATTTCACAGTGACAATCACTAAAGCACCAAAAAAAACACCAAATGTAATGTGAATGTTTGAAAGAGTGCGCTAGGTAATGTTCTCTCAATGGTAAACAACGCTTCACTGGCGGCATCCTGCGTCCCGCGCAGGCGCGGAGCGGGCGGACAGGTCTAATACGTTACAAAACACCAGCCATTTTACGATTCTCGAAATCGTAAAAAGCTTACGAAACACGATGTTTACGAAATAAGAACCTTACGAAACTCGGGGGTCCACTGTACTAAATTGTAATTCTAACTAATTTTTTAAAGATGAAGTAATGACTTAATGTAGCTATAAAATTATTTTCATTAAACCTGAATAAAACATTGAATATGCAAAATAAAATTAATTATCTTTCTTTCTTTCAATGCACCGGCCATATCCCACCAAGCCAGGGTGGTCCAAAAAGAAAAACAAAAGTTTCTCTTTTTAACTTAAGTAATGTATACAGAAGAAGGGGTTACTAGCCCCTTGCTCCCAGTATTTTAGTCGCCTTTTATGACACACATGGCTTACAGAGGAAGAATTGTGAACAAGAACTAGTAAGAAAATAAAAGAAAACCCTGAGGGGTGTGTATATATATGCTTGTACATGCATGTGTAATGTGACCTAAGTGCAAGTAGAAGTAGCAAGATATACCTGAAAATTTGCATGTTTATGAGACAGAAAAAGATACCAGCAATCCTACCAAAATTAATTATATCAGTACAAAATTAATATTTACTTTAGCGAAGATTCTACAACCATTTGTATATGAATTATTTTCAGCAATTTTGTTTTTATTCTTTAGAACATTGGATTTTTTTCTAAATTTATATCTATGAAACTGCTAACTCTTAAGAGACAAAATAAGATGTTTAATACTGTAGATTGTAAATTATTAATAGGCAAACCTACAATGAACTGGAAGAGTGGTGTCCTTGCAGATACACCCTGAGTGACCTACTGTGTCGAGTGCAGTGCAGTGAGGAGCAGCTAGACAAAGCTTTACATCAGCTGGAAGCTTATCATTTATATGGTAAGTTTAATGTCAATCTGGAATTATGTCTTATTGTACATTCTCTTGAAAGTTTCTTATGCTAAGTTTTTACAGACTAAAACAAGTTCTTACAACTTAATACTAGTACAAGTATTTGGGTGTAGATACAGTAATTACATGTAATTAAAGTTTTGGGTGACAGATCACACATGAAATTCATTACCCGAACAAACAAAAGGCTATACAGTGGACCCCCGAGTTTCGTAAACCCCGGAAATCGTACATTTATGTAAGTATAATATTGTAAGTGCTTGTGGAAAAGTATTTTTGGGGGTCTGAAATAGACTAACCTACGTGACATTTTTCCTTAAGGGAGTAAATTCGTTCGGTAATGGCACTTGAGCAGACTTCAGGAGTGAAGTTTTTACGAAACTCGGGGGTCCACTGTTCTTAAAAATTAGAGCTGTGCTTAAATATTATCTCATCTCTCAAGATTAACCAAACCAACACTATGCTAAATCTTATAACCTGTATTAATTGACCAAATATTATATGACCTGTAGTCTGTTAACCCTTTGGGGGTCGACAGGCCTTCTCAGGAAAGTGTTCCTGGGGTCGAAAATTTTTTGGAAAAAAAAAATTAATTTTTCTTATGAAATGATAGCAGGCCTGTTGGCCCATACTAGGCAGGTCCTTCACAATCCGTCCCACAAACAGAATATTTGCTCAACCCAATTTTCAATGCTACCCAAGAAATAAGCTTTGACAATTCTACCCACTCATGCCGAGTCCCACTCAAATCCAACCCCTCTCACTCATGAATTTATCCAACCTAAATTTGAAACTACCCAAGGTCTAGCTTCAATAACCCTACTAGGCAGACTGTTCCACTCATCAACTACCCTATTTCCAAACCAATACTTTCCTATATCCTTTCTAAATCTAAACTTATCTAACTTGAATCCATTATTGCGGGTTCTCTCTTGGAGAGATATCCTCAAGACCTTATTTATATCCCCTTTGTTAATACCCATTTTCCACTTGTATACCTCGATCATGTCTCCCCTCATTCTACGTCTTACAAGTGAATGTAATTTTAGGGTCTTCAATCTTTCTTCGTAAGGAAGATTTCTAATGCTATGTATTAATTTAGTCATTCTACGCTGAATGTTTTCTAACGAATTTATGTCCATTCTGTAATATGGAGACCAGAACTGAGCTGCGTAATCTAGGTGAGGCCTTACTAATGATGTATAAAGCTGTAATATAACCTCTGGACTTCTGTTGCTAACACTTCTTGATATAAATCCCAGTAATCTATTTGCCTTATTACGTACGCTTAGGCATTGCTGTCTTGGTTTAAGGTTGCTGCTTACCATCACCCCCAAGTCCTTCTCGCAATCTGTATGGCTAAGTTCTACGTTATTTAACTTATAAGTGCTTGGGTTATGGACACTCCCAAGCTTCAGAACCTTGCATTTATCTACATTGAACTGCATCTGCCACTTTTCTGACCACGGGAATTAGAGTTTGTCTAAATCTTCCTGAAGTTCTCCAAATGACATCTACTGTTTTAGAATCAATTATCCTACCTATCTTCGTGTCGTCGGCGAATTTGCTCATATCACTAGTAATTCCCTCATCAAGGTCATTGATATATATTATAAATAACAACGGGCCTAAGACTGATCCCTGTGGAACACCACTTGTTACAGATCCCCACTCGGATTTAACCCCATTTATGCACACTCTCTGCTTCCTATTGTGAGCCATGACTCGATCCATGACAGCACTTTCTTTAACAGTCTCTGGTGCGGTACTCTATCAAAAGCCTTACTAAAGTCTAAATAAACAATATCGAATTCTTTATCGTGATCAACAGCCTCAAAAGCTTTACTAGAAGGTTAATAAATATGACTAGGCAGGAACAGGACCCCTCGTGAATCCATGCTGGGTATCATTAATCAAATTATGGTTATCTAGATGGCTTCTAATAATATAGCTATAATTGACTCTAGTAATTTGCCTACAATTGAGGTCAGGCTTATTGGGCGGTAGTTTGACGGTAGTGACTTGTCCCCTGCTTTAAAAATAGGAATTACATTAGCCATCTTCCACATATCAGACACTACACCTGTTTGAAGAGATAAATTAAAAATGTTAGATATTGGTTCACAGAGTTCCATTTGCATTCCTTAAGAACCCTTGCAAAAAGCTCATCAGGACCCGGCGATTTATTTTGTTTCAGTTGGTCCAGCTGTTTCATAATCATTTCGCTAGTGACTGTGATATTACATAATTTATCTTCTTCTGGGCCTCTGTAAAAATTAATTACTGGGATATTATTATGTCTTCCTGTGTGAAAACCGAGAGAAAATAATTATTAAAAATAGAGCACATATCATTCTCCTTGTCAGTAAGATGCCCAAAGTTATTTTTAAGGGGACCTATCTTATCCCTAACTTTTGTTCTATAAACCTGGAAAAAACTTTTGGGTTAGTTTTTGAATCCCTAGCAACTTTAATTTCATAGTCCCGTTTAGCTTTTCTTATTCCCTTTTTAACGTCCCTCTTAATGTCAGTATACTGATTTATAAGATGACCCTCACCTCTTTTTATGCGCCTATAAATTCCTTTCTTCTGCCCTAAAAGATATTTGAGCCTATTATTCATCCATTTTGGGTCATTTCTACTTGATCTAATTTCTTTATACGGGATAAATGTTCTTTGGGCAGCCTGTATAGTGTTAAGAAAACTGTCATATTGATACCTCTCTTCTTCACCCCAGTCCACAGTTGATAAGTGTTCTCTAAGTCCATTATAATCTGCTAAGCGAAAATCTGGGACCATTACTGAATTATCCCTACTATCATACATCCATTCAATGCTAAAGGTAATTGACTTGTGGTCGCTTGAGCCGAGTTCCTCTGTAATTTCTAAATTATTAACAAGGGTTTCCTTGCTTGCCAGAACCAAGTCAAGTAGGTTATTTCCCCTTGTAGGTTCTGTTACAAACTGCTTCAAAAAGCAATCCTGAACTACTTCTAAAAGTCGTTAGATTCTAAATTCCCTGTCATGAAATTCCAATCAATCTGACTAAAGTTAAAGTCCCTAAATTACTACGTTATCGTGTCCTGTGGCCTTAACAATTTCCTCCCAAAGTAGTCTCCCTTGTTCCCTATCTAAGTTTGGAGGACGGTAAATCACGCCTAAAATCAATTTTCACACCCCTCTGAAAATTCTATCCAGACAGACTCTGTATGTGTTAATTCAGACTTTATACCCGTTTTTATGCAACAATTTAAATGATCACGGACATAGAGTGCCACCCCACCCCCTTTCCCGATACTTCTGTCTACTTGGAACAATTTAAAACCCTGAATGTGACATTCGGCAGGCAAGTCCCGATTTTTCATATTAAACCATGTCTCAGTTATTGCAAAAACATCAATATTACCCGTACTTGCAACTAATCTCAACTCGTCCATCTTATTCCTAGCACTACGACTATTGGTGTAATATATATTTAGAGACCCTCCTTTCTCTTTACCCTTCCTGCTAATCTCTGTTTTCCACTATACCTATTACTGTCCTTGTCATCTAGTGTCACTAGCTTTCCACTATCCACCTTATTCTGCCTATTACTAGTTCTCCTACAACTTATAATATTACTACACTGGGACTTCTCTGTTTTCCCCCCAAAACCCATACCACTAACTATTTCTAGTTTAAAGCCCTAACAGCTCCCTCCACTGCAGTTGCCAGTGCCCCCACCCCAGACCTGGATAAGTGAACCCCATCCCTGGCATACATGTCATTTCTGCCATAGAAGAGGTCCCAGTTATCAATGAATGTTACTGAATTTTCCTTACAGTATTTGTCAGCCAGCAATTGACACCAATTGCCCTGGACAGCCATTCATTTCAACTCCTCTCCTTGGCAAATACCACATATGACAGGGTTCCACCCTTCTTCCTAATTATGTCTATTGCTGACCTAAACCTGCTAGTCAGGTCCTCACTCCTACGTCTGCCAACATCGTTGCCTCCAGCACTGAGACAGATAATAGGATTGCTCCCATTACCTCTCATGATGTCGTCCAGACGCTAACAATATCCTCCATCCCAGCCCCAGGAAAGCAAACCCTCTGTCTCCTACTCCTATCAATCAAACAGAAAGCCCTATCCATGTACCTAACCTGACTGTCCCCAACAACAACAATGTTTTTACCTTCCTTTGTGTCTTTCGTCGTGACGCTCCCAGAAGTCGACTCACATTCATCGGGTAGCACGGAGAATGGGTTCGATGTTTCCACAACATTCTCCTGGGTCTTCGTTGTTTCTACCTCTCCATCCGTCCTCTTGAGCCTTAACTTTGTCCCATGCGTTTTAGCCACTGTCCAGGTTCCTTTCCTGGCTTGAGGATTTTCAACAGGAGGATTACTACGAATCCTCTTGTTTTCCTCAGTCAGTCGCTGTATCTCAAGCTTAGCTACCCTCAGTTCTTCCTTCAGCTGCTGGTAGAGTAGCTCAAGAGAGGACATCTTCAGATTGACAGAGAGCACACAAGACACGTCTTCACTGAGTTAAGTCAGGTCCACCACTGAGTTGAAGAAAGCCAGGGGGTCTATTGGTAATCCCCCTAATATATGTTGGGATGACACCCCCCTGACATGGGGGGGTTCTACTGTATTTAAATTAGAATATAATTAAAAGTGTTATCACTGTTGTTCTTGAAATCTGCAGAACACTGCGCTGTGTAAAATGTAAAAAATACCATAATAAAAATTAACAGAACAAACACCAAAGTTCTTTCCCACATTTTCACACATGGATAACTAAAGATAATTCCAAATGTTAAAATATAGTTTGTATAGACTATGGAACTAAACTCTTCTCCAGGCTGAAGGACTCACAATCTTAAGTTACTACTAAAAGGTTGATGGACTGACCACTTCATCTTTACTACACCTGCTTTATCCATATTTGTTCTCTACTTTACTGAAGAAAGTCTACCATTTAGAAAACACGTTTCAGCCATGAAGATCCCCAACTGTTGCTCATGTGTCTTACCTACTTGTTGGTATACGCCTTATACAAAATATGGCAACAGTTTCAGATGTTCTGAAAATTGAGAAATTAGAGCAAATGAGGATAAATCGAATTATAAAAAGTTGGTAAATATAAGTTCTCCACCTCAATATTTCAGGGGATATACTGTTAAATATATAATAATGGAATTTTATATATTCTTCCTCGACCGGCGTCTCTCTGCTGCTAGCAGGGTCAGTAACCCGCGTCTCCCTGCTGCTAGCAGGGTCAGTAACCCGCGTCTCCCTGCTGCTAGCAGGGTCAGTAAGTGAGAGTTAGTGGTGTATATAAGAGTCGCTGGGATGTGTACAGCATCAGCTATGACACTGCTACATTTATCTCAGATAAATATTATTGTTTTTTTCGTCAGGAAACACAATTGTTTGTCTTAGTTTTTCTTATGTTTTCAAGTGTGACTCTTCATGACTACTATCAGCCTTCATGACCATTATCAGCCTTCATGACCACTATCAGCCTTCATGACCACTATCAGCCTTCATGACCACTATCAGCCTTCATCACCACTATCAGCCTTCATGACCACTATTATCTTTCATGACCACTATCAGCCTTCATGACTACTATCAGCCTTCATGACTACTATTAGCCTTCATGACCACTATCAACCTTCATGAACACTATCAGCCTTCATGACCACTATCAGCCCTCATGACCACTATCAACCTTCATGACCACTATCAGCCTTCATGACCACTATCAGCCTTCATGACCACTATCAGCCTTCATTACCACTACTAGCCTTCATGACCACTATCAACCTTCATGACCACTATCAGCCTTCATGACCACTATCAACCTTCATGACCACTATCAGCCTTCATGACCACTATCAGCCTTCATTACCACTATCAGCTTTTGCCTCTGTGTTTTTATGAGGCAACAAACTGACACTAGAAGTTTTCGGTGAGGAAGCAAAATAATGTACAGTAAAGGTTGCAGTATGGGGCATTGACTCAGTCTCTCTCCCTCCCTCCCTCTCCCTCCCTCCCTCTCCCTCCCTCCCTCTCCCTCCATCTATTTCGCTCCCTCTCTTTCTTTCTCTTTTACCTAACACTAAGTTCGCCCTCACGAGTCGTCTTGCTTGGTTCTCTCTACTGTGCAGAAATCGTAGATGAGAAGGGATGGATTGGAACAAGCAGTCTAAGACAGTGTAACATACTCAAGGTGTGAACACACTTGTTCTCATACATAATTCTGCAGCATCTGTTGTCCAGCAGGTGTGAGAAATGCCTTAGTTCATTTAGCTTCTTGGCTGCCCTGCTTGCAAGATTTATTACACCACCTCAAAACCAGGGTTCCAAAACTCTTACATTCGTTATCACTGCTACAGCATTACCTTCCTAGAGACCATCATCATTAGTGTTTTCTCAGAGGCAAATATAACCCGTTATCGTTTTCCCCAGGCATCATGATATAGTTGGTTCAATGTGTTGAGTATGAAACCCGTGCAGCTTCATGTTTGAGATGCAGCTGGCATTTCCTCTCTTGGATAATAAATGTTAGAGTAGAGCCATCTGCATAGACATGGGATTCTGGGATTAGGTGAAGGTCGTTGAAGTAGACATTCCATGAAACCTCATTTTTTGCATATGTAAGAGGTTTCCGTCTACTGATGCCATCTGCGAATCGAAGAACCATAGGCAGAAATTAAAAGCACCAACAATTTTACTCGTATAGTCATAACCTAACACCCTGCAACGCTCTGCACCTGTACCACACATGTGCATACTGCTGACCCACCACACTGGCGAGGGTTATATAACCTGCATAACACACAATTAGACCACCGAAGTCAGCTGCTGCTATCTAGAGGCTGCTGCTGCTAGCCAGAGGATGCTGCTGGTGCTGTTGTTATGCAGAGGTTGCTGCTGCTGCTGCTGCTAGCCAGAGGATGCTGCTGGTGCTGTTGTTATGCAGAGGTTGCTGCTGCTGCTGCTGCTAGCCAGAGGTTGATGCTGCTGCTGCTGCTGCTAGGCAGAGGCTGCTGCTGCTAGCCAGAGGATGCTGCTGGTGCTGTTGTTATGCAGAGGTTGCTGCTGCTGCTGCTGCTAGCCAGAGGTTGATGCTGCTGCTGCTGCTGCTAGGCAGAGGCTGCTGCTGCTAGCCAGAGGATGCTGCTGGTGCTGTTGTTATGCAGAGGTTGCTGCTGCTGCTGCTGCTTGTGCTGCTAGTCAGAGGTTGCTGCTGCTGCTGCTGCTAGCCAGAGGTTGCTGCTGCTGCTGCTGCTAGCCAGAGGTTGCTGCTGCTGCTGCTAGCCAGAGGTTGCTGCTACTGCTGCTGCTGCTAGCCAGAGGTTGCTGCTGCTGCTAGCCAGAGTTTGCTGCTGCTGCTGCTGCTAGCCAGAGGTTGCTGCTGCTGCTAGCCAGAGGTTGCTGCTGCTGCTAGCCAGAGGTTGCTGCTGCTAGCCAGAGGTTGCTGCTGCTGCTGCTGCTAGCCAGAGGATGCTGCTGGTGCTGTTGTTATGCAGAGGTTGCTGCTGCTGCAGCTGCTGCTAGCCAGAGGTTGATGCTGCTGCTGCTGCTGCTAGGCAGAGGCTGCTGCTGCTAGCCAGAGGTTGCTGCTGCTGCTAGCCAGAGGTTGCTGCTGCTGGTGCTGCTAGCCAGAGGTTGTTGCTGCTGCTGCTGCTAGCCAGAGGTTGCTGCTGCTGCTAGCCAGATGTTGCTGCTGCTGCTGCTAGCCAGAGGTTGCTGCTGCTCCTGCTGCTAGCCAGAGGTTGCTGCTGCTGCTGCTGCTAGCCAGAGGATGCTGCTGCTGCTAGCCAGAGGGTGCTGATGCTGCTGCTGCTAGCCAGAGGATGCTGCTGCTGCTGCTGCTGCTGCTGCTAGCCAGAGGTTGCTGCTGCTGCTGCTGCTAGCCAGAGGTTGCTGCTGCTGCTGCTGTAGCCAGAGGTGGCTGCTGCTGCTAGCCATAGGTTGCTGCTGCTGCTGCTGCTAGCCAGAGGTTGCTGGTGTTGCTGCTGATAGCCAGAGGTTGCTGCTGCTGTTAGCCAGAGTTTGCTAGTGCTGCTGCTGCTAGCCAGAGGTTGCTGGTGCTGCTGCTGCTAGCCAGAGGTTGCTGGTGTTGCTGCTGCTAGCCAGAGGTTGCTGCTGCTGTTAGCCAGAGGTTGCTGCTGCTGCTAGCCAGAGGTTGCTGGTGTTGCTGCTGCTAGCCAGAGGTTGCTGCTGCTGTTAGCCAGAGGTTGCTGCTGCTGTTAGCCAGAGGTTGCTGCTGCTGCTGCTGCTAGCCAGAGGTTGCTGCTGCTGCTGCTAGCCAGAGGTTGCTGGTGCTGCTGCTGCTAGCCAGAGGTTGCTGCTGCATGTTCTAGACACACCATCTCGCCATCACCTGCCAAAAATCGTCACCACTAAATGTGTCAGCTAAAGTCAAAGACCAGTGCAGATGACGTTTGTATGACAAATAAATCAGCATCTCGTTTAATGTACATATAGTTCTACAATCTTCCCATTATGTGATAAAGTCACTGGATGGCAAAACGTCTACAATAAAGATGCCAGATGATGCATGTGTCTAATTCTTCATCTGGTCGGTATTGTATACCATCATGTAAAGCTGATAACTTTAGATTTCAACTTTAAGGGACTTTATACTTAACCTTCTGGCTTGAAAACTCGAGAATGTTTTTTTCTGATTTACTTGAAATCATCAACACTGATATTTAACAGCTTGAGGAATTAATACCACACTCTGTACTGTTCCATTAGCATGCATCGAGGAGGAGAGAGTTGGGCTTAAGGGATTATTTTCTCGGATTTCGTAGCCACGGAAAGACGTCTAATTGTTATTATAATTCTTCGTCTTCTATTATCTTTTACTACTTCTTCTTTTTTCTTCTTTTACTTTATTTTTTTTTATTTTTCTTCTTTTACTTTATTTTTTTTCTTTTTCTTCTTTAAATAGCTGCCAGATTTTTTCTTCTTACTCAAACTTTTTGCTCACCTAAATGTAAACAGATACTTAGGTGTTCTTTGTTGCGTGTGACGTCATGGGGACTGAGATAGTATATTGTTCGTGTTATGACATAACTTTCTTAACAAACTTCACTTTCCGAAGAACTTTTTTCCTCCGATTTCAACTTCAGCCTTCAAACCCTTGTCTGTTTTTTTTCAATGTTTCTTTAAGTTGTTTCACTTTCTCCAGGATCTTGAAATATTTTTTCTCTCTCTCACGTTTCTTTGCAAGAGAAACTTTACCTGCCTACTATTTTTCTCTTCAGTCATCTTACGTAAGAATATTGACACCTCAAGAAACATCTTTATTTTCACTTTTTCCGGGATTTTCTTTTTATTAGTGAGTAGGTTTGCAATTTTCTTTTCACTCACCTTGGTATTTTTTCCTGAGTACATTTACATTCACCCCAGACGTAATTTGTCACTTAAAAAGAGCTAGTTATGCGTCGTTAAGTGCCCACCTATATTTCTGTGTTCCACACAGGCGCTGTTTTGGTTATTCCCTCTGCAGGAGTTTGTGTTCCTCAAGTATGTTCTTAAAATTATGTTCTTATGTTCTTAAAATTATCAAAGCTTATTTCTTGGGTAGCATTGAAAATTAGGTTGAACAAATATTCTGTTAGTGGGATGGAATGTGAAGGACCTGTCTAGTATGGGCCAACAGGCCTGCTGCAGTGTTCCTCCTTTCTTATGTTCTTATGTTGTTCAGTTACCTAGCAGTTTTTCTCACATACTTCGTGTCGCATCCAGCAAAAAATTAACACACACATTCCCGTCCAGTAAATAACAGTGCATCACAGGTGTCCTCACCAGAACTCACCTTCTGCATCATATCTTCTCTGTACTATGATTCAAACATTTCTTAAAACATGAGGTCTTTCTCACACCTAACACCTAACTCCTTTCACTTCCTAAACCAGGCCTTAAAACCTCGTCTCACACTCCCCACCATTTCCTATGCCGCTGGGATCTTGAGCATTCACTTGGTAGTGTCCCATTTATCTGGTAATAAGCTTCAGAGACATCTTGGATTGCTACTAGGTCCTCTCTCTCCCTGCTCCATGAGCTTTATCAAACCTCGTCTTAAAACTATGTATGGTTCCTGCCTCCACTATGTCACTTTCTAGGCTATTCCACTTCCTGACAACTCTATGACTGAAGAAGTACTTCCTAACATCCCTTTGACTCATAGGAGTCTTCAACTTGCAACTGTGACCCCTTGTTTCTGTGTCCCCTCTCTGGAACATCTTGTCTCTGTCCACCTTATCTATTCCTCGCAGTATTTTATATGTCGTTATCATGTCTCCCCTAACCCTCCTGTCCTCTAGTGTCGTCAGGACGATTTCCTTTAATCTTTCTTCATAGGACAATCCCCTTAGCTCTGGGACTAGTCTTGTTGCAAACCTCTGCACTTTCTCTAATTTCCTGACGTGCTTGACCAGGTGTGGGTTCCAAACTGGTGCTGCATACTCCAGTATGGGCCTGACGTATATGGTGTACAGAGTCTTGAACGATTCCTTAGTGAGGTATTGGAACACTATTCTTAGGTTTGTCAGCCGCCCGTATGCTGCAGCAGTTATCTGATTGACGTGTGCCTCAGGAGATGTGCTCGGTATTATACTCATCCCAAGATCTTTTTCCCTGAGTGAGGTTTGTAGTCTTTGGCCACCTAGATTATACTCTGTCTGCGGTCTTCTGTGCCTTTCCCCGATCTTCATGACTTTACATTTGGCAGGGTTAAATTCAAGGAGCCATTTACTGGACCAGGCTTGTAGCCTGTCTAGGTCTCTTTGTAGTCCTACATGATCGTCAACTGATTTAATTTTTCTCATTAACTTCACATCATATGCAAACAGGGACAATTCTGAGTCTATCCCTTCCGTTATGTCATTCACATATACCAAAAACAGTACAGGTCCTAGGACTGACCCTTGTGGAACCCCACTCGTCAAAGGTGCCCACTCTGACACTTCGTCACGTACCATGACTCATTGTTGCCTCCCTGTAAGATATTCTCTGATCCATTGCAGTGCCTTTCCTGTTACGTGCGCCTGATACTCTAGCTTTTGCATTAACCTCTAGTGAGGAACTGTGTCGAAAGCCTTCTTGTAGTCCAAGAAAATGCAGTCTATCCACCCCTCTCTCTCGTGTCTTACTTCTGTTACCTTGTCATAAAACTCCAGTAGGTTTGTGACACAGGATTTTCCTTCCCTGAAACCATGCTGGTTGTCGTTTATAAGCTTGTGTCTTTCTAGGTGCTCCACCACTCTCCTCTTGATGATCTTCTCCATGACTTTGCATACTATACACGTCAGTGACACAGGTCTGTAGTTTAATGCCTCGTGTCTGTCTCCTTTCTTAAAAATTGGGACTACATTTGCCATCTTCCACACCTCATGTAGTTGCCCAGTTTCAATGGAAGTGTTGAAGATTTTTGTTAGTGGCACACTTAACATCTCTGCTCCCTCTCTAAGGACCCACGGAGAAATGTTGTCAGGTCCCACCGCTTTTGAGGTATCGCGTTCACATAACAGCTTCTTCACCTCTTCCTTGGTTGTGTGTATTTCATCCAGCACTTGTTGGTATACCTCCCTATTCTGAAATCCTGGAGTCCTTCCTGGCTCCTCTGTAAATACTTCTTTAAATCTCATATTGAGCTCCTCACATACCTCTTGGTCGTTTCTTGTGAACTCCCCACCTTCCTTCTTCAGCCTGATTACCTTGTCCTTGACTGTTGTTTTCCTCCTGATGTGGCTATACAACAGCTTCGGGTCAGACTTGACTTTTGATGCTATATCATTTTCATATTGTTGCTGAGTCTCCCTTCTTACCTGTGCATATTCGTTTCTGGCTCTTCGGCTGATCTCTTTATTTTCCTGGGTCCTTTGTCTTCTGTACTTTTTCCATTCTCTAGTGCACTTAGTTTTTGCCTCCCTACACCTTTGGGTGAACCAAGGACTCGTTCTGGTCTTCCCGTTACTTCTGTTTCCCTTGGGGACAAACCTCTCCTCTGCCTCTTTGCATTTGGTTGTCACATATTCCATCATTTCTTTTACTGGTTTTCCTGCCAATTCTATCTCCCACTGAACGTCTTGTAGGAAGTTCCTTATGCCTGTGTAGTCCCCCCTTTTGTAGTTTCGTTTCTTCCTTCCTATTCCTGCTCCCCTCTCCACTTGTACCTCAACTATATAATCAAAACGCAAAACCAAGTGATCACTAGCTCCAAGGGGCCTTTCATACGTGATATCCTCGATGTCCGAACTACTCAAGGTGAATACTAGGTCCAGTCTTGCTGGATCATCCCCACCTCTCTCTCTTGTAGTGTCTCTAACATGTTGATGCATGAGGTTTTCCATGATGCATGAGGTGTACTCACCTAGTTGTACTCACCTAGTTGTGGTTGCAGGGGTCGAGACATAGCTCCTGGCCCCGCCTCTTCACTGGCCGCTACTGGGTCACTCTCCCTGCGCCATGAGCTTTATCATACCTCTTCTTAAAGCTGTGTATGGAACCTGCCTCCACTACATCGCTTCCCAAGCTATTCCACTTCCCGACTACTCAGTGACTGAAGAAATATTTCCTAACATCCCTGTGATTCATCTGAGTCTTCAACGTCCAACTGTGTCCCCTTGTTGCTGTGTCCCATCTTTGGAACATTCTGTCTCTGTCAACCTTGTCAATTCCTCTCAGTATTTTATATGTCGTTATCATGTCCCCCCTATCTCTCCTGTCCTCCAGTGTCGTCAGGTCGATTTCCCTTAACCTCTCCTCGTAGGACATACCCCTTAGCTCCGGGACTTGTCTTGTTGCAAACCTTTGCACTTTCTCTAGCTTCTTTACGTGCTTGGATAAATGTGGGTTCCAAACTGGTGCTGCATACTCCAGTATGGGCCTAACGTACACAGTGTACAGGGTCCTGAACGATTCTTTATTAAGATGTCGGAATGCTGTTCTTAGGTTTGCTAGGCGCCCATATGCTGCGGCGCCCATATGCTGCAGCAGTTATTTGGTTGATGTGCGCCTCAGGAGATGTGCCTGGTGTTATACTCACCCCAAGATCTTTTTCCTTGATTGAGGTTTGTAGTCTCTGGCCCCTAGACTGTACTCCGTCTGCGGTCTTCTTTGCCCTTCCCCAATCTTCATGACTTTGCACTTGGTTGGGTTGAACTCCAGGAGCCAATTGCTGGACCAGGCTTGCAGCCTGTCCAGATCCCTTTGTAGTTCTGCCTGGTCCTCTTCCGATTGAATTCTTCTCATCAACTTCACATCATCTGCAAACAGGGACACTTCGAGTCTATTCCTTCCGTCATGTCGTTCACAAACACCAGAAACAGCACCGGTCCTAGGACTGACCCCTGTGGAACCCCACTCGTCACCGGTGCCCACTCTGACACCTCGCCACGGACCATGACTCGCTGCTGTCTTCCTGACAGGTATTCCCTGATCCAGTGTAGTGCCTTCCCTGTTATCCCTGCCTGGTCCTCCAGCTTCTGCACTAATCTCTTGTGTGGGACTGTGTCAAACGCCTTCTTACAGTCCAAGAATATGCAATCTACCCACCCCTCTCTCTTGTCTTACTGCTGTCACCCTGTCATAGAACTCCAGTAGGTTTGTGACACAGGATTTCCCGTCCCTGAAACCGTGTTGGCCGTCGTTGATAAGCTCATTCCTTTCTAGGTGCTCCACCACTCTTCTGACTATCTTCTCCATGACCTTGCATGCTATACATGTCAGTGACACTGGTCTGTAGTTTAATGCTACGTTTCTGTCTCCTTTTTTAAAAATTGGAACTACATTTGCTGTCTTCCATACCTCAGGTAGTTGCCCTGTTTCGATAGATGTGTTGAAGATCATTGTTAGGGGTACACATAGCTCCTTTGCTCCCTCTCTCAGTACCCATGGAGAAATGTTTTCCGGCCCCATCGCCTTTGAGGTATGTAGCTCGCTTAGTAGCCTCTTCACTTCCTCCTCAGTTGTGTGTATCGTGTCCAGCACCTGATGGTGTACCCTACCTCTCCTCCTTTCTGGAGGCCCTTCTATTTCCTCATGTTGAGTTCCTCACACACTTCGTGGTCGTTTCTTGTGATCTCTCCTCCTTCCTTCCTCAGCCTGATCACCTGGTCCTTGACTGTTGTTTCCTCCTGATGTGGCTGTACAACAGCTTTGGGTCAGATTTTGCTTTCGCTGCTATGTCATTTACGTATTGTCTTTGGGCCTCCCTTCTTACCTGTGCATATTCATACGTGCGTGCGTACGTATGTGCGTACGTGTACGTATGTGCTGCGTATGTGCGTGCGTGTGTGTGTGATTATTGTTGCTACTGAGTTATTCTCATTGTTTTACATTAAAGTGTTTGCATTGGCCGAGTCTTAAATGTAGAACTTTCATGTCTCTATTGCACTAAGCAACACTCAGACTGATGTTCTAACATTCCTTCTAGTCTGTATTACATTGTTATTGGTAAATAAAGGTGAACCGAGTCCTCGTGCGATGAAATAGCGCAGCAAAAAAAAAATTGTTGCTACTGAGTTATTCTCATTTAGTTTTATCATTAAAGTGTTTGCATTGGCCGAGTCTTAAACTTGCTTTCAGAACTTTCTCATGTCTCTCATTGCACTATACGCACACCTCAGACTGACGTAGTTCTTAACATTCCTGTGGCTAGTCTGTATTTTTAACATTTTTGTTCATTTATGGTATAAATAAAGGTGAACGCGAGTGCCTCAGTCAGACTGAAATAGCGCAGCTTGGAGCATGAATGGGACTGCTCACTGGTTCTCAGTGTTTGTTTTAGCAGATGGTAAAGATGGAACTGGTATTACTGGAGTTAATCCTACTTAGACTGTAATGCTTTCTAAAACTGTAAAGCCATTGTAATAATGCTTAATGCAAATGAGGGGGTCACATATGGTGTTAGGAAATCTTTAAATGATTTTAACTAAGAACTTTTGGTAAAGTGAGTCTGGATATCTTAATAAATGAGTGTTAACATTTTTTTTATTTTTAGCTTATAAGTAAATCTATGAATTCACCGAAAGGCATTTATTCTTGTCCCCAGTGAATGACTGTTTAGTATAGTGGCATAATAATTCTCGGTGTAATTATTTCAATTATCGATTTTCCCTAATTTATGGGTTTCGTGTATATTTAAGTATATCATTACTCACGAGAGTCAGGTGGTAGCAGCATCCTTTAATGATACCATTTATTTAAAGATATCCCCGGAGTATACCTGGAGAGGGTTTCGGGTATCAACGCCCCCGCGGCGAGGTCTGAGTCCAGGCCTCGTAGTGGATCATTGTCTGATCAACCAGGCTGTTACTGCTGGCCGCACGCAAACAGACGTACAAAGCACAGCCCGGCTGGTAAGGTACTGACTTTAGATGCCTGCCCAGTGCCTTCTTGAAGACAGCCAGGAGTCTATTGGTAATCCTCCTTATGTATGCTGGGATGAAGTTGAACAGTCTTGGGCCCCTGATATTTATTGTGTTGTTTCTCAGTGTTCTCGTGGTTTTCACTGGGGAAATGTTGCATCTCCTGCCGAGTCTTTTCCTTTCATAGGGAGTGATTTTCGTGTGCAAGTTTGGTACTAATTTTTCAGGATTTTCCAAGTGTATATTATCATTTATCTCTATCGTCAGCGTTCCAGGGAATACATACCAACGGACTTCAACCGTTCCCAGTAATTTAGGTGCTTTATCGTACTTATGTGTGCCGTGAAAGTTCTTAGTACACTCTCCAGGTCGGCAATTTCGCCTGCCTTGAAGGGGTTTAGTTAGTTAGTTTAATATCTTTATTATGCACCCCATACCCATCCTGTGGGCGGTAGTCAAAAGATTACAGAGGTATATAATGGGTCCATGGAAGGGGGGGGGGGCAGTTAGTGTACAGCAGTATTCCAGCCTAGAGAGAACAAGCGATTTGAAAAGGCTCATTATGGGCTTGGCGTCATTAGTTTTGAAGGTTCTCATTATCCATCCTATCATTTTCCTAGCAGATGTGGTAAATACATTGTTGTGGTCTTTGAAGATGAGATCCTCTGACATTATTACTCCCAGGACCTTCACATTAGTTTTTCGCTCTATTGTATTGTTAGAATTTCTTGTATACCCTGATACAGTTTTAATTTCTTCAAGTTTTCCATATCTGAGTAGTGAGAGAGATAGACACTTTCTGGTGTGTATACACAGATACACGCTTCATAGTATGGGTAAGATATATACATATCTTGGTGTATATATCCTTGCTGGTTAATACACAGCTTGTTGTTCAGTTGATGTGACGCCAGACACTGAACACAATGTTTGTAAACGACCTCTGCTGAACTCTGCAGCTGAACACGAACTGCACGAGTGAATCCATACCTCAACTTTCCTCTGAAACGTGTAAAAATTTTTTTATATTTTATTTAAAAAAAACTGAACATACATGTTACATAGAAATGTTATACACATATGAAAAGATTCTGTTCATAAGACATACTACTTCATACAATGATGAAATACACAATAAACTTAGTAATAAACTTAAATATAGTTAACATTTCATCCCAAAGGAATCAATTCTACGATCACCAACAAAGGAAAATCCCTGTATATACCCTTAAATATGACAATAACAATCGGTTTCAAAATAAAAAAAAATTAGACCATAATGCCTAAACTTTTTCAAAAAGTTTCCCATGTCCCTTCCCTGAGCGACTCGCCAGTTTCATTCTAAAAAATTCCCCCCCCCCTTTTATTCCCTCAATTCATGCTTCGTAATTCTTCCTTTCAAAATGTTACTCTTTGATATCCTTTTTCTATATCCCCCCACCCATGTTATAAGACATAAAGTAACCCATCATACCGAAATATATACATAACATATATATACAAATAAATATTAAGCCAAAATATTCAAGAAATTTTTTAAAACTCCCCTAACTTCCACCATTGTACCAACACTATCAAGCTCATGAAGGTAGTTGACGTAACTTATACCATGACCCAGTCTCAAACCCCATCAGGGTACAATTCCCCCCCTTTT
>WNWK01023134.1:0-31481 GCA_009830355.1 Cherax destructor
AAGGCAGGAGAGGGAGGGGATAGATAAGTCAGAGAGGAGAGGTGAGGGGATAGATAAGGCAGAGAGGAGAGGTGAGGGGATAGATAAGTCAGAGGGAGAGGTGAGGGGATAGATAAGTCAGAGGGGAGAGGTGAGGGGATAGATAAGTCAGAGAGGAGAGGTGAGGGGATAGATAAGGCAGAGAGGAGAGGAGAGGATAGATAAGGCAGAGAGGAGAGGGAGGGGATAGATAAGTCAGAGGGGAGAGGTGAGGGGATAGATAAGGCAGAGAGGAGAGGGGAGGGGATAGATAAGGCAGAGAGGAGAGGTGAGGGGATAGATAAGGCAGAGAGGAGAGGGAGGGGATAGATAAAGGGAGAGGGAGAGGTGAGGGGATAGATAAGGCAGAGTGAGAGGGGAGGGGATAGATAAGTCAGAGAGGAGAGGTGAGGGGATAGATAAGGCAGAGTGGAGAGGGGAGAGGATATATAAGGGAGAGGGGAGAGGTGAGGGGATAGATAAGGGAGAGAGGAGAGGGGAGGGGATAGATAAGGCAGAGAGGAGAGGTGAGGGGATAGATAGGGCAGAGAGGAGAGGGGAGAGGATAGATAAGGAGAGGGGAGAGGTGAGGGGATAGATAAGGGAGAGAGGAGAGGTGAGGGGATAGATAAGGCAGAGAGGAGAGGTGAGGGGATAGATAAGGCAGAGAGGAGAGGGGAGAGGTGAGGGGATAGATAAGGGAGAGAGGAGAGGGGATAGATAAGACAGATAGGAGAGGTGAGGGGATAGATCAAGTTCAGTTCCTCATCCTTTAATTATTTCCACAATTCTTCACAAAGTTCCAACATTTGCAACGCTCTGTCCTTCACCCCGAGATAAACTATTTCTCCTCATCTCCTGGCGTATTTATTGCTAATACAAGACCAAAATAATAAAGACACAGCAACCAAAATTTGGTGGAAGACGAAGAGTGAGAGAAGTTGGGGACCACAGTCGCAGTATTACTGCCTCGCTCTACGGTCATTAAAGTCAAAATTATCGACAAAAACTCCATTTCTCGGCGCACATTTCTGCCGTTTTAAAAGCGGAATGTGTGTAAATAGCACAAAATATGATGAGAGGTAATAAAGAGGATTTTTAGTGGGAGAGAAAGAGAGAGAGAGAGAAAGTATTGAGACCTCTGCCTCTCTTTCAACGCCATTAAAGTCGCCTGTCTGATATTTTTTTTTTTAAATATGTATATATGTTTTTGCTATATAATTCTCTGGTAATATAAACATATATATAGTGAGTGAGATGAGTGGTTATTGGATTGTTTAGTTGAAGGAACAAGTGTTATGATTATGTTTTATGAGTTGATAGAAAACACACATACACACACTTTTACATACACACCGTACACACACACACACACACACACACACACAACACACACACACACACACACACACACACACATACACATCACAACACACACAACACACACATCACACACACACACACTCACACCACACACACACACATACACACACACATACACACACACACACACACACACTCACACACACACACACACTCACACACACATACACACACACACACTCACACACACACTCACACTCACTCACACACACACACTCACACACACACACACACTCACACACACACACTCACACACACACACACACACACTCACACACACACACACACACACACTCACTCACACACACACACTCACACACACACACACACACACACTCACACACACACACACACACTCACACTCACTCACACACACTCACACACACACTCACACACACACACACACTCACTCACACACACATTCCACGACTTGGTAAAAATGTGAAACTCGTCTTAAAACTTTGTATCTCTGTGTTTAGTCAAAAACTGTCTTTTATTAAACAGTTTTTTAGCGTGGAGGGAGAGCAGGAGAATGTCTCCCTCACTGGAGAACATTTTCTCTAAGTTGAAAGAGAAACAGGAACTTAGAGATAAGTGCCGGTTTTAATTTTTATTCTGAAGAAATTGAGTCTTTGTGATTCTCTCTGTCTGTCTCTCTCTTTCTCTCTCTCTCTGTCTGTCTCTCTCTCTCTCTCAGAATACTTTACAATGCAGAGAGACTGCAGTGTGAGGCACAGCAGCTAGGAGACAGAAATGGCAGTATAGATGGTAGCATACATGGTAGCATAAATTACAGTATAGATGATAGCATAAATGGCAGTATAGATGGTAGCATAAATTACAGTATAGATGATAGTATAAATTATAGTATAGATGATAGCACAAATGGCAGTATAGATGGTAGCATACATGGTAGCATAAATTACAGTATAGATAGTAGAATACATGGTAGCATAGATGACAGTATAGATATTATCATAAATGGCAGTATAGATGGTAGCATACATGGTAGAATAAATTACAGTATAGATGATATCATAAATGGCAGTATAGATGGTAGCATACATCGTAGCATAAATTACAGTATAGATAGTATCATAAATGGCAGTATAGATGGTAGTATACATGGTAGCATAGATGACAGTATATATAGTATCATAAATGGCAGTATAGATGGTAGCATAAATGACAGTATAAATAGTAGCATACATGGTAGCATAGATGACAGTATAGATAGTATCATAAATGGCAGTATAGATGGTAGCATAAATGACAGTATAAATAGTAGCATACATGGTAGCATAGAAGGTAGCATAAATGGCAGTATAAATAGTAGCATACATGGTAGCATAGATGGTAGCATACATGGCAGTATAGATGGTAGCATACATGGTAGCATAAATGGCAGTATAGATGGCAGCATAGATGACAGCATAGATGGTAGCATCATTGAAGCTGAGATGAAGTACAGGATGCTAGCATGTGTGACACTGGTGATGGCATCACAGGTGGAGTCAGCTGGATGCTGCTGTTCCAAGGTCAGGTGTATTAGTGCCATAACACTCAGTTTAAGGGCCCAGGAGCTGAGACTGGGAGGCAGAAACCTTACTGACTCTGCAGTGATCACTAGCCATCATGTCTGAACTTTTTTCTCTCCAGTTCAAAAAGCAAACTTGTTGTTATGAATATTAATGAACTTAATGAACGTAAGTTTTATATTTTCGGAAATCTTTTGACCAATATTTTGTCTATTTAAGGATAAAGACCCACATAATTTATATTGGTAAATTAGACACATGTGCAACACTTGGGTATCTTCATTGAGGAAACGTTTCGCCACAAAGTGGCTTCATCAGTCCAATATAGAGAAGAATAGTGAAGATCAGAAGGAGATTGAGGTAATCAGTCCCTCAGCCTGAAGCCGGTTTCATTAACTCCAGAGTGAGGGACTGATTACCTCAATCTCCTTCTGACCTTCACTATTCTTCACTGTATTGGACTGATGAAGCCACTGTGTGGCGAAACGTTTCCTCAATAAACATTCCCAAGTGTTGCACATGTGTCTAATTTATCAAGTTATCGGTTCTCTCAAAAATTTATCTACATTTATCTACATAATTTATATTACCTAGCAATCACAGTCATAATATTACTCACATATATTAAGTTCGGTGCAAATAACTACAAAAACTAATCTAACAGTAACAAAAATTCGTTATACACATACATAACGAAACTTACAGAACCTTTCATACACTCATACGAATCTTCCATACACTCATACTAACCTTCCATACACTCATACGAACCTTTCATACACTCATACGAACCTTCCATACACTCATACGAACCTTCCATACACTCATACGAACCTTCCATACACTCATACGAACCTTCCATACACTCATACGAACCTTCCATACACTCATACGAACCTTCCATACACTCATACGTACCTTCCATACACTCATACGAAACTTCCATACACTCATACGAACCTTCCATACACTCATACGAACCTTCCATACACTCATACGAAACTTCCATACACTCATACGAAACTTCCATACACTCATACGTACCTTCCATACACTCATACGAACCTTCCATACACTCATACGAACCTTCCATACACTCATACGAACCTTCCATACACTCATACGAACCTTTCATACACTCATACGAACCTTCCATACACTCATACGTACCTTCCATACACTCATACGAAACTTCCATACACTCATACGATGAACCTTCCATATACTCATACGAACCTTCCATACACTCATACGAACCTTCCATACACTCATACGAACCTTCCATACACTCATACGAACCTTCCATACACTCATACGAACCTTCCATACACTCATACGTACCTTCCATACACTCATACGAACCTTCCATACACTCATACGACGAACCTTTCATACACTCATACGAACCTTCCATACACTCATACGAACCTTCCATACGCTCATACGTACCTTCCATACACTCATACGAACCTTCCATACACACCTTCCATACACTCATACGAACCTTCCATACACACCTTCCATACACTCATACGAACATTCCATACACTCATACGAATCTTCCATACACTCATACGAACCTTCCATACACTCATACGAATCTTCCATACACTCATACGAACCTTCCATACTCTCATACGAACCTTTCATACACCCATAAGAACCTTCCATACACTCATACGAACCTTCCATACACTCATACGAACCTTCCATACGCTCATACGTACCTTCAATACACTCATACGAACCTTCCATACACTCATACGAACCTTCCACACTCATACGAACCTTCCATACACTCATACGAACCTTCCATACACTCATACGAACCTTCCATACACTCATACGAACCTTCCATACACTCATACGAACCTTCCATACGCTCATACGTACCTTCAATACACTCATACGAACCTTCCATACACTCATACGAACCTTCCACACTCATACGAACCTTCCATACACTCATACGAACCTTCCATACACTCATACGAACCTTCCATACACCCATAAGAACCTTCCATACACTCATACGAACCTTCCATACACTCATACGAACCTTCCATACGCTCATACGTACCTTCAATACACTCATACGAACCTTCCATACACTCATACGAACCTTCCACACTCATACGAACCTTCCATACACTCATACGAACCTTCCATACACTCATACGAACCTTCCATACACTCATACGAACCTTCCATACACTCATACGACGAACCTTCCATATACTCATACGAACCTTCCATACACTCATACGAACCTTCCATACACTCATAAGAACCTTCCATACACTCATACGACGAACCTTCCATACACTCATACGACGAACCTTTCATACACTCATACGAACCTTCCATACACTCATACGAACCTTCCATACGCTCATACGTACCTTCCATACACTCATACGAACCTTCCATACACACCTTCCATACACTCATACGAACCTTCCATACACACCTTCCATACACTCATACGAACCTTCCATACACACCTTCTATACAATCATACGAACCTTCCATACACTCATACGAATCTTCCATACACTCATACGAACCTTTCATACACCAATAAGAACCTTCCATACACTCATACGAACCTTCCATACACTCATACGAACCTTCCATAAGCTCATACGTACCTTCAATACACTCATACGAACCTTCCATACGCTCATACGTACCTTCAATACACTCATACGAACCTTCCATACACTCATACGAACCTTCCACACTCATACAAACCTTCCATACACTCATTCGAACCTTCCATACACTCATACGAACCTTCCATACACTCATTCGAAGCTTCCATACACTCATACGACGAAGCTTCCATACACTCATACGAACCTTCCATACGCTTATACGAACCTTTCATACGCTCATACGAACCTTCCATACACTCATACGGACCTTCCAAACACTCATACGAACCTTCCACACACTCATACGAACCTTCCACACACTCATACGAACCTTCCATACACTCATACAAACCTTCCACACACTCATACGAACCTTCCACACACTCATACGAACCTTCCACACACTCATACGAACCTTCCACACACTCATACGAACCTTCCACACACTCATACGAACCTTCCACACACTCATACGAACCTTCCATACACTCATACAAACCTTCCACACACTAATACGAACCTTCCATACACTCATACGAACCTTCCACACACTCATACGAACCTTCCACACACTCATACAAACCTTCCACACACTCATACGAACCTTCCACACACTCATACGAACCTTCCACACACTCATACGAACCTTCCACACACTCATACGAACCTTCCACACACTCATACGAACCTTCCACACACTCATACGAACCTATTTACCTCACGATTTGCATGCTTTTTTTTCCGCTGGTGTCCCTTACACCAGTGCCAGGCAGTTGTCGACCATCAGGCTTCCCTTACACCAGTGCCAGGCAGTTGTCGACCATCAGGTTTCTTTTACACCAGTGCCAGGCAGTTGTCGACCATCAGGCTTCCCTTACACCAGTGCCAGGCAGTTGTCGACCATCAGGCTTCCCTTACTCCAGTGCCAGGCAGTTGTCGACCATCAGGCTTCCCTTACACCAGTGCCAGGCAGTTGTCGACCATCAGGCTTCTCTTACACCAGTGCCAGGCAGTTGTCGACCATCAGGCTTCTCTTACACCAGTGCCAGGCAGTTGTCGACCATCAGGCTTCTCTTACACTAGTGCCAGGCAGTTATCGACCATCAGGCTTCCCTTACACCAGTGCCAGGCAGTTGTCGACCATCAGGCTTCTCTTACACTAGTGCCAGGCAGTTATCGACCATCAGGCTTCTCTTACGCCAGTGCCAGGCAGTTGTCGACCATCAGGCTTCTCTTACAAAAGTGCCAAGCAGTTGTCGACCATCAGGCTTCTCTTACACTAGTGCCAGGCAGTTATTGACCATCAGGCTTCTCTTACACCAGTGCCAGGCAGTTATCGACCATCAGGCTTCTCTTACACCAGTGCCAGGCAGTTGTCGACCATCAGGCTTACCTTACACCAGTGCCAGGCAGTTGTCGACCATCAGGCTTACCTTACATCAGTGCCAGGCAGTTGTCGACCATCAGGCTTCTCTTACACCAGTGCCATGCAGTTGTCGACCATCAGGCTTACCTTATACCAGTGCCAGGCAGTTGTCGACAATCAGGTTTCTCCCTGATGCCTGTCTCAGTGAACTCCCTCACTGTACGTGATGTCTGTCTCAGTGAACTCCCTCACTGTACGTGATGTCTGTCTCAGTGAACTCCCTCACTGTACGTGATGTCTGTCTCAGTGAACTCCCTCACTGTACGTGATGTCTGTCTCAGTGAACTTCCTCACTGTACGTGATGTCTGTCTCAGTGAACTCCCTCACTGTTCGTGATGTCTGTCTCAGTGAACTCTCTCACTGTACGTGATGTCTATCTCAGTTAACTCCCTCACTGTACGTGATGTCTGTCTCAGTGAACTTCCTCACTGTACGTGATGTCTCTCTCAGTGAACTCCCTCACTGTACGTGATGTCTGTCTCAGTGAACTCCCTCACTGTACGTGATGTCTGTCTCAGTAAACTCCCTCACTGTACGTGATGTTTGTCTCAGTGAACTCCCTCACTGTACGTGATGTCTGTCTCAGTGAACTTCCTCACTGTACGTGATGTCTGTCTCAGTGAACTCCTCACTGTACGTGATGTCTGTGTCAGTGAACTCCCTCACTGTACGTGATATCTGTCTCAGTGAACTCCTCACTGTACGTGATGTCTGTCTCAGTGAACTCCTCACTGTACGTGATGTCTGTCTCAGTTAACTCCCTCACTGTACGTGATGCCTGTCTCAGTGAACTTCCTCACTGTACGTGATGTCTGTCTCAGTGAACTCTCTCACTGTACGTGATGTCTGTCTCAGTGAACTCCCTCACTGTACGTGATGTCTGTCTCAGTGAACTCCCTCACTGTACGTTATGTCTGTCTTAGTGAACTCCCTCACTGTACGTGATGTCTGTCTCAGTGAACTTCCTCACTGTACGTGATGTCTGTCTCAGTGAACTCCCTCACTGTACGTGATGTCTGTCTCAGTGAACTCCCTCACTGTACGTGATGTCTGTCTCAGTGAACTCCCTCACTGTACGTGATGTCTGTCTCAGTGAACTTCCTCACTGTACGTGATATCTGTCTCAGTGAACTTCCTCACTGTACGTGATGTCTGTCTCAGTTAACTCCCTCACTGTACGTGATGTCTGTCGCAGTGAACTCCCTCACTGTACGTGATGTCTGTCTCAGTGAACTTCCTCACTGTACGTGATGTCTGTCTCAGTGAACTTCCTCACTGTACGTGATGTCTGTCTCAGTGAACTCCCTCACTGTACGTGATGTCTGTCTCAGTGAACTTCCTCACTGTACGTGATGTCTGTCTCAGTTAACTCCCTCACTGTACGTGATGTCTGTCTCAGTGAACTCCTCACTGTACGTGATGTCTGTCTCAGTGAACTTCCTCACTGTACGTGATGTCTGTCTCAGTGAACTCCTCACTGTACGTGATGTCTGTCTCAGTGAACTCCCTCACTGTACGTGATGTCTGTCTCAGTGAACTTCCTCACTGTACGTGATGTCTGTCTCAGTGAACTCCCTCACTGTACGTGATGTCTGTCTCAGTGAACTCCCTCACTGTACGTAATGTCTGTCTCAGTGAACTTCCTCACTGTACGTGATGTCTGTCTCAGTGAACTCCCTCACTGTACGTGATGTCTGTCTCAGTGAACTCCCTCACTGTACGTGATGTCTGTCTCAGTGAACTCCCTCACTGTACGTGATGTCTGTCTCAGTGAACTCCCTCACTGTACGTGATGTCTGTCTCAGTGAACTCCCTCACTGTACGTGATGTCTGTCTCAGTGAACTTCCTCACTGTACGTGATGTCTGTCTCAGTTAACTCCCTCACTGTATGTGATGTCTGTCTCAGTGAACTCCCTCACTGTATGTGATGTCTGTCTCAGTGAACTTCCTCACTGTACGTGATGTCTGTCTCAGTGAACTCCCTCACTGTACGTGATGTCTGTCTCAGTGAACTCCCTCACTGTACGTGATGTCTGTCTCAGTGAACTTCCCCACTGTACGTGATGTCTGTCTCAGTGAACTCCCTCACTGTACGTGATGTCTGTCTCAGTGAACTCCCTCACTGTACGTGATGTCTGTCTCAGTGAACTCCCTCACTGTACGTGATGTCTGTCTCAGTGAACTCCTCACTGTACGTGATGTCTGTCTCAGTGAACTCCTCACTGTACGTGATGTCTGTCTCAGTGAACTTCCTCACTGTACGTGATGTCTGTCTCAGTGAACTCCCTCACTGTACGTGATGTCTGTCTCAGTGAACTCCCTCACTGTACGTGATGTCTGTCTCAGTGAACTTCCTCACTGTACGTGATGTCTGTCTCAGTGAACTCCCTCACTGTACGTGATGTCTGTCTCAGTGAACTACCTCACTGTACGTGATGTCTGTCTCAGTGAACTCCCTCACTGTACGTGATGTCTGTCTCAGTGAACTTCCTCACTGTACGTGATGTCTGTCTCAGTGAACTCCTCACTGTACGTGATGTCTGTCTCAGTGAACTCCCTCACTGTACGTGATGTCTGTCTCAGTGAACTTCCTCACTGTACGTGATGTCTGTCTCAGTGAACTCCCTCACTGTACGTGATGTCTGTCTCAGTGAACTCCCTCACTGTACGTGATGTCTGTCTCAGAGAACTCCCTCACTGTACGTGATGTCTGTCTCAGTGAACTCCCTCACTGTACGTGATGTCTGTCTCAGTGAACTCCCTCACTGTACGTGATGTCTGTCTCAGTGAACTCCCTCACTGTACGTGATGTCTGTCTCAGTGAACTCCCTCACTGTACGTGATGTCTGTCTCAGTGAACTTCCTCACTGTACGTGATGTCTGTCTCAGTGAACTCCCTCACTGTACGTGATGTCTGTCTCAGTGAACTCCCTCACTGTACGTGATGTCTGTCTCAGTGAACTCCCTCACTGTACGTGATGTCTGTCTCAGTGAACTTCCTCACTGTACGTGATGTCTGTCTCAGTTCGGTTTTTGAACTCACCGTCCCAAAATTAGTTAGAAACCCGGATTTTTAAAGGTGAACCGACATACTTGTTGGCCAGGGGTAAGCCTCCTTCAGCGCCTCGGCTGGATTAAGCCACTCACTGGCTTTATTTGGTTTTGCAAGAAACTTTGCTCATACCAGAGTACAGTGTGACTAAGCCACTACTGGCTTACTGTTGTAAACATTCTGTTGTTGAGCCACAACTTCACAGTGATGAAAAGTGGCTTTCAAAGCCATGAAGCTGGCTTTTTTTTATTGTTTGAGATATGTTGACATGCTAACAGCAGCAACGCCAGCAGCAACAGCAGCAAAACAGCAGAATCAACAGCAGCAGCAGCAGCAGCAGCAAAAACAGCAGCAACAGGAACAGCAGCAACAGCAGTAACAACAGCAGGAACAACAGCAGCAGCAGCAGTATCAACAGCAGAAACAGGAACATCAGTAACAACAGTAACAACAGCAGCAACAGCAATATTATTACTACTATTAATTCTACCATCAACAACAACAAATACTACTACTACAACTACTACCATTACTACAGCTACTACCATTACTACAACTACTACCATTACTACAACAACTACCATTACTAATACTACTACTTATTCTTCATTTTCTTCTTCCTCTTCTTCTTTGTCAACAAAGACAACATTGAAAGAATGAAAAATTAGGCCCTAAATTTGAAGAAAATAAAAATCTGGTAAATTAAATTACTTCTCTTCCTTCAACTTGTAAATAAAGTTACTTCTCTTCCTTCAACTTCCTTCTCTTCCTTCAACTTGTAAATAAAGTTACTTCTCTTCCTTCAACTTGTAAATAAAGTTACTTCTCTTCCTTCTATTCCTTCAACTTGTAAACAAAGACGATGCTTCACCAACAACATCAATAACTATATTCTTCTCTCTCAAAAACACTGCTAAAAGTTTTGGTTAATGTCTTAACTTAATTTGCGTCTTGAATTCAAATATAATTTAATGTGAATAACTTGTGACCCAAGACGCAAAATATCAAGTTGAGGGTAACCCAAGTTTTGTAAGTTGAACGTATCCCAAGTTCTGTAAGTTGAGGGTATCCCAAGTTCTATAACTTGAAGGTATCCCAAGTTTTGTAAGTTGAGGGTATACCAAGTTATGCAAGTTCATGGTATTCTAAGATCTGTATGTTCATGGTATTCTTAGTTCTGTAAGTTCAGGATATTTTAAGTACTGTAAGGTCAGGGTATTTCAAGTTCTATAAGTTCAGGGTATTCCAAGTTCTATAAGTTCAGGGTTTTCCAAGTTCTGTAAGTTCAGGGTATCCCAAGTTCTGTAAGTTCAAGATATCCGCTAAGTTCTGGTTAATGTTTCAGGGTATCCCAAGTTCTGTAAGTTCAGGTATCCCAAGTTCTGTAAGTTCAGGTATCCCAAGTTCTTAAGTTCGGTATCCCAAGTTCTGTAAGTTCAGGGTATCCCAAGTTCTGTAAGTTCAGGTATCCCAAGTTCTGTAAGTTGAGGGTATCCAAGTTCTGTAAGTTCAGGGTATCCTAAGTCTGTAAGTTCAGGTATCCTAAGTTCTGTAAGTTCATGTATCCCAAGTTCTGTAATTTCAGGGTATCAAGTTCTTTAGTTCAGGGTATCCAAGTTCTGTAAGTTCAGGGTATCCAAGTTCTGTAAGTTCAAGGGTATCCCAAGTTCTGTAAGTTCAGAGATATCCCAAGTTCTGTAAGTTCAGAGTATCCCAAGTTCTGTAAGTTCATGGTATCCCAAGTTCTTTAAGTTCTGTGTATCCCAAGTTCTGTAAGTTCATGGTATCCCAAGTTCTGTAAGTTCAGTGTATCCCAAGTTCTGTAAGTTCAGGGTATCCCAAGTTCTGTAAGTTCAGGGTATCCCAAGTTCTGTAAGTTCAGGGTATCCCAAGTTCTGTAGCAAGGTATCAAGCTGTGCAGAATCCCAAGTTCTGTAAGTTCAGGGTATCCCAAGTTCTGTAAGTTCAGGGATCCCAAGTTCTGTAAGTTCAGGGTATCCCAAGTTCTGTAAGTTCAGGGTATCCCAAGTTCTGTAAGTTCAGGGTATCCCAAGTTCTGTAAGTTCAGGGTATCCCAAGTTCTGTAAGTTCAGGGTATCCCAAGTTCTGTAAGTTCAGGGTATCCCAAGTTCTGTAAGTTCAGGGTATCCCAAGTTCTGTAAGTTCAGGGTATCCCAAGTTCTGTAAGTTCAGGGTATCCCAAGTTCTGTAAGTTCAGGGTATCCCAAGTTCTGTAAGTTCAGGGTATCCCAAGTTCTGTAAGTTCAGGGTATCCCAAGTTCTGAGCACAAGGTTAATGTGAGATATTTAATATTACTTAACACTGAAGAGTGATGAAAGAAATACCTTGAGGAAATATTCTTACACATGATATTCTCTTCCTCTTCCAACTCTCCCTGTTTTTTTCCTCTTCTTCTCCCTCCTCCTTCTTATCGAATTCCTATACCTCTTCTTCCTTCTCTTCTTCTACCTCCTCAAGCTTCTCTACCTATTCCTCATCCTCTTCTGTTTGCTTTGCTCCTTGTATAGATCCTTTATCAAGGTGCAAAGTTGGGCTGCCTTAATGAGGGAGAGAGGGAGGGAAGGAGTGAGGGAGGGAGTGAGGGAGGGAGGAAGTGAGGGGTGTAAGGGAGAGAGGGAGGGAGAGGATGAGGGACTGACTACCACACAAATTACCTCTTTAAGACTGATAGACTGATCACATCACCTTCGTTACAAAACCAATAATTTTTAATTGATTTACATTACCAGAGTTTAGCGGAGAGCCAACCTCTTGAACACTTCCCGGCACCTAGCCTGTGTCCGGCACCTAGCCTCTGTCCGGCACCTAGCCTGTGTTCGGCACCTAGCCTGTGTCCAGCACCTAACCAGTGTCTGGCACCTAGTCTGTGTTTGGCACCTAGCCAGTGTCTGGCACCTAGCCTGTGTCTGGCACCTAGCCAGTGTCTGGCACCTAGCCTGTGTTTAGCACCTAGTCTGTGTCTGGCACCTAGCCTGTGTCTGACAAATAGCCGGTGTCTGGTACCTAGCCTGTGTCTAGCACATAGCTTGTGTGTAGCACCTGGCCTATGTCTAGCACCTAACCTGTGTCTATCACCTAGCCTGTGTCTGGCACCTAGCCTGTATCTGGAACCTAGCCTGTGTCTAGCACCTAGCCTGTATCTAGCACCTAGCCTGTGTCTAGCACCTAGCCTGTGTCTGGCACCCAGCCTGTGTCTAGCACCTAGCCAGTATCTGGCACCTAGCCAGTATGTGGCACCTAGCCTATGTCTGGCACCCAGCCTGTGTCTGGCACCCAGCCTGTGTCTGGCACCTAGCCTGTGTTTGGCACCTAGCCTGTGTCTGATACCTAGCCTTTGTCTGGCACCTAGCCTGTGTCTTGCACCTAGCCTGTATCTGGCACCTAGCCTGTGTCTGGCACCCAGCCTGTGTCTGGCACCCAGCCTGTGTCTGGCACCTAGCCTGTGTTTGGCACCTAGCCTGTGTCTGGCACCTAGACTGTATCTAGAACCTAGCCTATATCTGGTACCTAGCCTGTGTCTGGCACCCAGTCTCTGTCTGGCACCTAGACTGTGTCTAGCATCTTGCCTGTGTCTAGCACCTAGCCTATGTCTAGCACCTAGCCAGTGTCTAGCACCTAGCCTATGTCTAGCACCTAGCCAGTGTCTGGCACGTAGCCAGTGTCTGGCACCTAGCCAGTGTCTAGCACCTAGCCTATGTCTAGCACCTAGCCAGTGTTGACCATCTCAGCCCGCGACTGATGCTGCCTGCTGAGCAGGCGAAGAGTTTGGAAATAAGGATAACTAACAGCTGGACTTGTGTCCTAGTTACGTACTTGTCAGTGTTGTTTATATAGTTATTATAGTTGTGATGTGATGGAGAGATAGCAAAAGTAACAGTTATATTCTTCCTTCTGCCTTTATAGTGATTACATCTCACTCGTTCTCTCGTCATGTTGCTCCCTCCCTCCCTAACACTCTCCCTCTCTCCCTCTCTCCCTCCATCACTCCCTCCCTAACACTCTCCCTCTCTCCCTCCATCACTCCCTCCTTAACACTCTCCCTCTCTCCCTCCTTCAATTCAATTACAGATCTCAGAGTCACTGAGTCAATTCCATCACTAATTAGCTGGACGTAATTAGTGGCGGGTAATAGGGCTCCGTCGTCGGGTAATTAGTGGTGGGTAATAGGTGCTAATGACTTAACACGACCGCTCCTTTACTTTACTAAGGTAATTGATTAGATTAGACTATTAGTGAAAGATGTTGGTGGTGGTGGTGCTAGTGATGGTGGTGGTATTGCTGGTGATGGTGGTGGTGTTGTTGTTGGTGTTGCTGGTGGTGGTGTTGTTGTTGGTGTTGCTGGTGGTGGTGTTGTTGTTGTTGATGTTGCTGGTGGTGGTATTGTTGTTGGTGTTGCTGGTGGTGGTGTTGTTGTTGGTGTTGCTGGTGGTGGTGTTGTTGTTGGTGTTGCTGGTGGTGTTGTTGTTGTTGGTGGTGGTGTTACTGGTGGTTGTGGTGTTGCTGGTGGTGGTGGTGGTGTTGCTGGTGGTGTTGCTGGTGGTGGTGTTGTTGGTGGTGGTGGTGTTGGTGGTGGTGGTGGTGTTGCTGGTGGTGTTGCTGGTGGTGGTGTTGGTGGTGGTGGTGTTGCTGGTGGTGTTGCTGGTGGTGTTGCTGAGCAACACTTCAACAAGCAGGTGAGTGATTATAGTCATTCCTGTGAGGCTTCACTGTCTTGTCTCTGTGCTTCTGTTACCACTAATATGTCTCAATGTTTGTACACTAAGAGAGAGAGAGAGACAGAGAGAGAGAGAGAGAGACAGAGAGAGAGAGAGAGACAGAGAGAGAGAGAGAGAAAGAGAACTGGCACCTGGTTTAATTAAATAAACACCTGAGAGAATGGCATCAGGTGAACCCAGGAGAACCATCGAATGTGAGTGTGTGTACTCACCTAGTTGTGGTTGCAGGGGTCGAGTCACAGCTTGTTACGTATTGAGTCCCTCTTCTGAGGGCAAAGACCCAATAGTAACAACAGGAGAAGACCAACTCCGGTCTTTTTTTTTATCTTTTCAGGTATATATAAGGCGAAAAAGTTCTATAAGGCTTTATCAAGTTTTTATTCAGTATAATACTAAGCGTCTGGATTTAATTAGTAAATTAAATAATTTATAAAAGAACCTAACTTATAGGTGGGACATGAACAATTCAGTTATACCTTTTCTTTAACACTTATATATACAGACACTACAGTTTCATAATCAACAAACACAATATATATTGCGATCCCGGACAGGCCCCCATTTATATTTCTTTGGTTAGTACCCTATCAGTTGTAATCCTCTTGGTGACTATTTAATATATCGGATAACTGGACCTGGATACTAGAAGGGCTATCCTTTCTAGTGTTCACTGGAGATGTCTATTACTAATAGATATCGTGTCATTTTGTAACAATATATCACTGGGATCTCAGACACAGCGAATGAAGTACAGTATGAGGTTCCATTAATCCCTCATTAATCAGTTATATACACAAATTCATTACAGCTGAAACTGGTTAGAGACTCTATCACAAGACTTCAGCGGTGTAGAACACAAACTTTGTCTCTTTGCTAAATTGCTTCACAGAGTGGATAACTACACAGGCGTAATCCACCAAGTATTTCCAACACTGAGGTAATCCAACAATATCTCGCTCAAACCGAGAGATCCAAGTCCAAAGGTTCTCCTGGAGTTTTTAAAGGGAGATTATAAGAGAACTCCTTAGCTGGGTGTTTTCTCAACCAGAGTGAGGATGAACTACCAGGAGTAAAACTCCCTTGCTCGACGTCACCTTCCCTTGCTCGACGTCACCTTTCCTTGCTCGACGTCACCTTCCCTTGCTCGACGCCACCTTCCCTTACTTGACGTCACCTTCCCTTGCTCGACGCCACCTTCCCTTGCTCGACGCCACCTTCCCTTGCTCGACGCCACCTTCCCTTGCTCGACGCCACCTTCCCTTGCTCGACGACACCTTCCCTTGCTCGACGCCACATTCCTTGCTCGACGCCACCTTCCCTTGCTCGACGCTACCTTCCCTTGCTCGACGTCACCTTCCCTTGCTCGACGCCACCTTCCCTTGCTCTACGCCACCTTCCCTTGCTCGACGTCACCTTCCCTTGCTCGACGTCACCTTCCCTTGCTCGACGCCACCTTCCCTTGCTCGACGCCACCTTCCCTTGCTCGATGCCACCTTCCTTGCTCGACGCCACCTTCCCTTGCTCGACGTCACCTTCCCTTGCTCGACGCCACCTTCCCTTGCTCGACGCCACCTTCCCATGCTCGACGTCACCTTCCTTGCTCGACGCCACCTTCCCTTGCTCGACGCCACCTTCCCTTGCTCGACGCCACCTTCCCTTGCTCGACGCCACCTTCCCTTGCTCGACGCCACCTTCCCTTGCTCGACGTCACCTTCCCTTGCTCGACGCCACCTTCCCTTGCTCGACGCCACCTTCCCTTGCTCGACGCCACCTTCCCTTGCTCGACGCCACCTTCCCTTGCTCGACGCCACCTTCCCTTGCTCGACGCCACCTTTCCTTGCTCGACGCCACCTTCCCTTGCTCGACGCCACCTTCCCTTCCTCGACGCCACCTTTCCTTGCTCAACACCACCTTCCCTTGCTCGACGTCACCTTCCCTTGCTCGACGCCACCTTCCCTTGCTCGACGTCACCTTCCCTTGCTCGACGTCACCTTCCCTTGCTCGACGCCACCTTCCCTTGCTCGACGCCACCTTCCCTTGCTCGACGCCACCTTCCCTTGTTCGATGCCACCTTCCCTTGCTCGACGTCACCTTCCCTTGCTCGACGCCACCTTCCCTTGCTCGACGCCACCTTCCCATGCTCGACGTCACCTTCCCTTGCTCGACGCCACCTTCCCTTGCTCGACGCCACCTTCCCTTGCTCGACGTCACCTTCCCTTGCTCGACGCCACCTTCCCTTGCTCGACGCCACCTTCCCTTGCTCAACGTCACCTTCCCTTGCTCGACGCCACCTTCCCTTGCTCGACGCCACCTTCCTTGCTCGACGCCACCTTCCCTTGCTCGACGCCACCTTTCCTTGCTCGACGCCACCTTCCCTTGCTCGACGCCAACTTTCCTTGCTCGACGCCACCTGCCCTTGCTCGACGCCACCTTTCCTTGCTCGACGCCACCTTCCCTTGCTCGACGCCACCTTCCCTTGCTCGACGCCACCTTCCCTTGCTCGACGCCACCTTCCCTTGCTCGACGCCACCTTCCCTTGCTCGACGCCACCTTCCCTTGCTCGACGCCACCTTCCCTTGCTCGACGCCACCTTCCCTTGCTCGACGCCACATTCCCTTGCTCGACGTCACCTCGGGATGAGCGAGAGTCTGCAAGGCATAAACCATCACAAGGTAATTCAACATAATAGTAAACACTGCAGGTTTATAAAACATCCTACCAGACAACATAAATAATTCATGGCCAGATAATATTATAAAGCAATGTCGCTTTATTTTAGCTACTAATAAAGATACCAGTAAAATAATATTAAGTGAAAAAGCCGAAATTACACATTAATCAAATGACCCTTCTTAAATTGTGAACAAAGGGCGTAACACAGCTCCTGGCCCCGCGTCTTCACTGGTCGCTACTAAGTCACTCTTCCTGCTCCATAAGCTTAATCATACCTGTTCTTAAAGCTATGAATGAATCAAACCTTTACTACATCTTCCTAACATTCCTGTGACTCATCTGAGTGTGAGTCCAAGAGATACCTCATCTCTCGTTTCCTTAATGCTCTTATCTGTCCTCTCTCTCCTCATTCTCTACACCATTCTCCTGTTCATTCTTCTGGCAGTGTTTCCTCTCCTACTCTTCCTCTTCACACATTTTATTACCCACTTTATTTACGGTACGAAACTTTCTCTCTCCCTCTCATGTGCTTCCTTTATTACCTCAGAATTATTGCCTTTTCCTCTAGATTTTTATCTCTTTCTCTGTGTCATTTTTAATGTGTTTGTCTTTCATGAGATGTGATCTCTCTCTCTCTCTCTCTCTCTCTCTCTCTCTCTCTCTCTCTCTCTCTCTCTCTCTCTCTCTCTCTCTCTCTCTCTCTCTCTCTCTCTCTCTCTCTGTCTCTCTTTCTCATTCATTATCACTTTCAACATGTCACTTGCTCCACTCCTTCGCTATCACCTTAATCATGTTCATATCGTCGTGATAGTGAACATTGTTGAACAATGGACGACTCTGATGCACCTTCGTGCTCACATTATTTTGAAGGTGAAACGATGAACATGAACGAAAATGATGAATATTTATGGGATCGAGGGAGAGAGAGAGAGAGAGAGAGAGAGAGAGAGAGAGAGAAGAGGGAGAGAGAGAGAGAGAGAGATGATAATGTTTACGTCGCTACTTGCATGGCGATGCTTCGTGACAATATTCGTACCAAATTAAAGATTGAAGCAGCTGAGGTATCTCCCACTACAGGAGCTGTTAATCGCGGATCTCAGCTTAGGTTCCTTCATAATGTGGGAGGGACAACACCAGACCAGCTGTCTGGTGAAGCAGGTGGTGCACCGGGTCTGTCTCAGGGCGAGTCAGCTTCGCTGGCGCTCCAGTTAGCTAAACTCAATCTGGAAACAACCAGAGAGCAGCGAGCGTTTGCTGAAGAGGAGTTTGATAGAGAGAGGAGGTAATTTAAGCAGACTGTTGGTGACTACTTTAGTATGCAAAAAGCAGTGCCGTAAGTACCTCGCTTTGTTGAGTCTGAGCCTGAACAGTTTTTCGAGGCTTTAGAAAGCCAGGCTCGAGCACTGAGGTGGCCTGGGCAACATTGGTTCATACAGTGTTGTACGGAAAAGCACAAGAGTTCACAGCTGTTTTAAATAATGAAGAATATGTTAATTATCGAGTTGTTAAAACAGCAGTTCTTGGAGCATATCAGTGTATTCCCGTCAAGTACAGAAGGGAATTCAAATTGTGCAAGCGTCAGCTGGGTCAGTCTCATGTACACTCTGTAAGGCAACAGTCAATAAACTTCACCAAATGGTACAAGGCGAGTGGTGTCGTCAACTTCTCCGACTTAGTGCAGTTACTTTTGGTGGATAACCTGCTGGAATCTGTTGGACCAGAGGTTAGAGTCTTTCTTGAAGATCATTCGTTGATTACTGCATTAGAAGCAGCCAGGCTGGCTGACACTTTTGAGGCCAACCGCTCCTTGTTCCAGCGGTTCAATCTTTCTTCCCAACAGCCTGACATGAATAGAGATCGTCATGGACGAGTCGCTGACTGCAGGACGAAGTGGCTGGATGAAAGTGAACAACGACGCCAACCAACTAAGTCGTCTGGTGAGCAACGACATCAAACTCGCGGTCAACCTTGTAAGCGACGACCTCAGACTCATGGTCAACCTTGTAAGCGACGACCTCAGACTCATGGTCAACCTTGTGAGTGACGACCTCAGACTCATTTTCAACAGGGTGAACAACGACGTCAGTACCAGAGTGGTGCCAGCCACAAAATCAACAGGAAGCCAAATAAAAAGATGAGGTAACCTGTTACCGTTGTCATAAACCCGGCTACGTCAAGTCCAACTGCCCAATTAAGCCCCAACTCTTAGGAAAAATCAACATTTCCCCTTTTGAGATGAACCTGAGAGAAGTAGAGTGTGGTATGGCCCCATACCTGCCACATCTCCCTTCAAGAGGATGAAAGAAAAATTGAAGTAACAACTTTTAGGAATACCGGGGCTTATTGTTTCCTTATAAGAGAGGGAGTATTCCCACTTTCGGAAAAGACGTCATTGCATTCCTTAGTTCTCTTAGAAGCATTTGGTGGAGCTGCATTTTCTGTCCCTTTACATAAGATACATGTGCAGAGTAAATATTATACAGGATATTTGACTGTTGGTGTTTTTGAGGGATTCCCTATGAAAGATGCCGTGTTATTGCTGGATAATAACATTCTTAATTCGACAAAATGTTCAGAACCTATAGTGACTAATTCTTCTTCGATGTTGGACATAACTCGGACTAAATCCCAAGGGATGTCTGTCGAGAATGCTGACCCATCCTTGGACGACTCCGATCTAGGGCTAGACAATTTGTTTTACAAGGAAAACTGGCCAGGGACTTGTAAATTTAGTGAAAAGTTCAAGACCAAGCCTTCCTACTCTAGGGTTGCAGGAGTGCCAGATATCCCTGTTTCCATGCCCGTGGGACTGTCCTTTCGGGAAGAACAGCGAAGAGATCCTTCCTTAAACTTCGCTTTTCAGGCAGCCACATGTGAATCCCACTCAGATCACCCAGTCAAATATAAAATTAAACACAACCTACTGCTCTGCACTGAGACTGGTAAGGAGGTAGGGGGAAGCCCAAAATTAGATAAATTGGTAATACCTAAGAAATTTAGGTCACAAATTTTGTACATAGCCCACAATTGCTCTTTAGGAGGTCATCTGGGACTTACAAAAGCTCTGTATAGAATATTGAAAGAGTTTTACTGGTCACAAATAAGGCAAGATGTGAAGAATCACATCCGCTCTTGTAGGGAATGTCAGCAAGTAGGTAAACCTGGACACCCCATTAAACCTGCGCCACTTCATCCCCAGTCACCTGTTCTGCTTTTATTCCCTCAACATGTCCCTCGCTTTCACCTTACTACTGATTTTTTGTGTGTTGTGTCGTCAGCTGCAGATGTAGAACCGTTTGCAGAGCTACGTAATCATTGATTGTGTGGGACCATTACCAAAATCCAAGTCAGGGAACAGTACTTATTTACTATCATAGATAAAACTACAAGGTATCCAGAAGCAGCCCCAATGCGCAGTATAATCACTAAAGCCATTCTTAAAGCTATAACTAAATTTATATCTTACTTTGGCATTCCTAAGTCTATCCAGAGTAACCAGGGTACAAACTGAACCTCAAAAGCTTTTAGGGAAGCTCTAACTGGGCTAGGTATTATAATTCATAAACTATCCACTACCTATCCTCCTCAGTCCCAAGGCGCCTTGGACAGATTTCTTCAGACGTTAAAAATCATGATGAGAACCTTTTGCATGCATTTTCCTACAGACTGAGATGAACCATTTCTTCTGCTGCTGTTCGCAATGAGAGAAACTGTGCAGGAATCAATAGAGTACAGTCTATTTGAGCTAATCTTCGGGGACAACGTACGAGGTCCTCTGCGAGTGCTCAAGGAAGGATGGATGGGAGAAGACGCCTGCATAGCACTCTACAACCCTTCAAGGTTGCAGGTGGCACGTCAGTTGGTTAAAGATGACTTAAAATCTGCTCAAAACACTATGAAACAGAGGTATGACAGAAAGGCAAAGTTTCGCTCCTTCAGTCCAGGAGACATGGTGTTGGTGCAGGAGCCTATACCTGGCCACACCTTAAAAGCCAGATTTATGGGACCAATGCAAGTCATAAGTAAAATCTCTGATGTAAATTATGTGGTAGCTTCCCTTGATAAACCCACGAAAATTAAAATTTACCACATAAATCAGAATAAAATATTTAATAGCCCACATAAAGTCCCAGTAATGACTGTCCTCTGCCTCTGTAGACGACCCTGATTCCTTGCACACCATTCCAGAAATTCAAGTTAAGCTTTCTAATTCTGTCCTCCTCAAGGACCCTAGCCCTTTAATGATGGGGTTGTCTAAAAATCAAATAATAAGTCTAACTGCACTCTTACAAACTTACCCTGAAATATTCTCGGACGTCCCGAAGAAATGTACCCTGGGATATCGTGATGTAGATGTTGGAAACACTAAGCCTATTAAACTCTCCCCCAACAGAGTTAATCCTGAAAAACAGAAGCTACTTCAACAGGAGGTAACATTAATATTAGAACACGGGTTACTGGAGGAGTCTAGTCCGTGGGCTTCACTGTGTATCCTTGTTAAGAAGTCTGATGGAGGTTTTCGAATGTGTTCAGACTACCGTAAGGTGAATGAGGTCACTGTTCCAGACGCTTACCCTCTGCCACGTCTGGATGACGTAGTGAACTTCGTGGGTAAGGCCACTTTTGTTTCTAAACTAGACCTTCTTAAAGGTTACTAATCAGGTACCTTTGACAGATAAGGCGAAGGAAATCTCTGCCTTCGTAATTCCAGGAGGTCACTATCAATATACAGTGACCCCATTCGGAATGCGGAACTCGTCGGAAACGTTCGAAAAGCTGATCCATCAGACTATTAAAGGACTTGAAGGCACGACAGCTTATCTGGACGATATAGGAGTAGTTTCCGATACTTGGTACCAACATGTTTCCCCACTTAAAGTTCTCTTTGAGAAGTTTAAGAGTTTCCAGTTAACTGTTAATTTGTGTAAGTCATCCTTTGGCCAGTCTACTATTACTTTTTTGGGGGCCATGAAGTAGGTAGTGGTAAAGTGGCCCCTAAGTTTGATAAAATTCTTGCCATTAAAAATTACCCAGTACCTCATGATAGAAAATCCCTCCAGCGTTTCTTAGGGAAGGTAGGTTTCTACAGACGATTCTGTAAGAACTTTGCAGAATTTGTTGCCCCCTTAACCTCACTTACCAGTCAGAAACAAAAATTTCAATGGACCCCAGAGTGTCAACAAGCATTTAATAAAGGCAAACGGCTACTTTGTGCTGCACACATTCTCCTGTCTCCCGATGTTTCACCATGTGAGTCAGGGGTAGGGGCAGTAGTCTTGCAATAATCTGGGGAAGGGTGGTTGCAGCTTGTGGCTTACTTCTCTGCCAAGTATTAACCTCACCAAAGGGCTTACGCCACCATTGAGAAAGAAGCCCTCTCTCTTGATACTTGCATTGGAACATTTTGAGGTCTACGCGGGGCAGTCATTGCAAGTGGTCACAGTCTACAGCGATCACAATCCACTTGTCTACCTCAACACCATGAGAGATGGAGTCTCAGGCTGCAGCCGTATAACATCAAAATCTTACATATTGCCGGCATGGAAAATATACTGGCAGATACCTCATCTATAAATATATTGAACAACCACGGTGACATCACACATCCTTGTCTAAGGCCTACTTTTACTGGGAAATAATCTCCCTCTCTCCTACATACTCTAACCTGAGCCTCACTATCCTCGTAAAAACTCTTCACCGCTTTCAATAACCTACCTCCTATTCCATACATTTGCAACATCTGCCACATTGCCCCCCTATCCACCCTATCATATGCCTTTTCCAAATCCATAAATGCCACAAAAATATCTTTACCCTTATCTAAATATTGTTCACCTATATGTTTCACTGCAAACACTTGGTCTACACACCCCCTACCTTTCATAAAGCCCCCTTGTTCATCTGGTATCCTGCTCTCCGTCTTACTCTCAATTATTTTAATAATAACTACCATACATTTTACCAGGTATACTCAACAGACTTATTCCCCTATAATTTTTACACTTTCTTTTGTCCCCTTTGCCTTTATACAAAGGAACTATGCATGCTCTGTGCCAATCCCTATGTACCTTACCCTCTTCCATACATTTATTAAAAAAAACACTAACTGATATATCTGTGGCCCCTCTACAAACATGTACATCCTGAAGTCTACCCAACAGTTTTTTATATACCAATATGTAGTCCAACAAACTACTGTCATTTCGCCCTACATCATATCTTGTATACTTATTTATCCTCTTTTTTCTGAAAATATGTGTTACCTATAACCAAACCCCTTTCTATACAAAGTTCAATCAAATGCTCCCATTATCATTTACACCTGGCACCCCAAACTTACCTACCACACACTCTCTAAAAGCTTCTCCTACTTTAGCATTTAGGTCCCCTACTACGATTACTCTCTCACTTGGTTCAAAAGTTCCTACACATTCGCTTAACATCTCCCAAAATCTCTCTCTCCTCTACACTCCTCTCTTCTCCAGGTGCATACACGCTTATTATGACCCACCTTTCATATCCGACCCTTATTTTAATCCACATAATCCTTGAATTTATACATTTATATTCCCTCTTCTCCTTCCATAACTTATCCTTCAACATTATTGCTACCCCTTCCTTAGCTCTAACTCTCTCAGATACTCCTGACTTAATCCCATTTATTTCTCCCCACTGAAACTCGCCTACCCCCTTCAGCTTTGTTTCGCTTAGGGCCAGGACATCCAACTTCTTTTCATTCATAACATCGGCAATCATCTCTTTCTTATCATCCGCACTACATCCACGCACATTCAGACAACCCAGTTTCATAGTTTTTCTTTTTCCTGTTTTTAGTAATTTATACAGAAGAAGGGTTACTAGCCCATATATATATATATATATATATATATATATATATATATATATATATATATATATATATATATATATATATATATATATATATATATATATACCTAGGTAGTAGGTTGGTAGTCAGCAACCACCTAGGGAGGTACTACCGTCCTTCCGAGTGTAAAACGAAAGCCTGTAATTGTTTTACATGATGGTAGGATTGCTGGTGTCTTTTTTCTGTCTCATAAACATGCAAGATTTCAGGTACGTCTTGCTACTTCTACTTACACTTAGGTCACACTACACATTCATGTACAAGCATATATATACACACCCTCTGGGTTTTCTTCTATTTTCTTTTTAGTTCTTGTTCTTATTTCCTTTTATCTCCATGGGGAAGTGGAACAGAATTCTTCCTCCGAAAGCCATGCGTGTCGTAAGAGGTGACTAAAGTGCCGGGAGGAAGGGGCTAGTAACCCCTTCTCCTGTATACATTACTAAAGTTAAAAGAGAAACTTTTGTTTTCTCTTTGGGCCACCCGCCTTGGTGGAAGCAGCCAATTTGTTGAAAATAAAAATAATATATATATATATATATATATATATATATATATATATATATATATATATATATATATATATATATATATATATATATATATATATATATATACATGTGTTACTATGGACTCTCTAAGCATGGTGCGATAATACCATTTCATATGTATTGTTGATGTTTCGACCAATATTTGACGGCACACCCTGAACACATTTCGCCCTCACACTTAACACGTCTCGTCATCACATCTGGAAACGTCGACATTTTCCATCTTTAATTAACAAATCACAAAAATTTTGGTAATAAATTTTTAATAATAGAAATGTTTGCGTCGATATTTTTTTCAATTAATTAGTGTCAGCTAAAATGATACACAAATTAGGGAGTAGGGAAGATGAGGGTAGTGGGAGCTTGGTGGGTGGGGAGGGTAGTGGGAGCTTGGTGGGTGGGGAGGGTAGTGGGAGCTTGGTGGTGGGGAGGGTAGTGGGAGCTTGGTGGATGGGGAGGGTAGTGGGAGCTTGGTGGGGGGGGAGGGTTGTGGGAGCTTGGTGGGTGGGGAGGGTAGTGGGAGCTTGGTGGGTGGGGAGGGTAGAGGGGGCTTGGTGGGTGGGGAGGGTAGTGGGGCTTGGTGGGTGGGGAGGGAGGGAGCTTGGTGGGTGGGGAGGGTAGTTGGGGCTTGGTGGGTGGGGAAGGAGTGGGAGCTTGGTGGGGGGGGAGGGTGGGGAGCTTGGTGGGTGGGGAGGGTAGTGGGAGCTTGGTGGGTGGGGAGGGTAGTGGGAGCTTGGTGGGTGGGGAGGGTAGTGGGAGCTTGGTGGGTGGGGAGGGTAGTGGGAGCTTGGTGGGTGGGGAGGGTAGTGGGAGCTTGGGGGTGGGGAGGGTAGTGGGAGCTTGGTGGGTGGGGAGGGTAGTGGGAGCTTGGTGGGTGGGGAGGGTAGTGGAGCTTGGTGGGTGGGAGGGTAGTGGGAGCTTGGTGGGTGGGGAGGGTAGTGGAAGCTTGGTGGGTGGGGAGGGTAGTGGGAGCTTGGTGGGTGGGGAGGGTAGTGGAGCTTGGTGGGTGGGGAGGGTAGTAGGAGCTTGGTGGGTGGGGAGGGTAGTGGGAGCTTGGTGGGTGGGGAGGGTAGTGGGAGCTTGGTGGGTGGGAAGGGTAGTGGGAGCTTGGTGGTTGGGGAGGGTAGTGGGAGCTTGGTGGGTGGGGAGGGTAGTGGAGCTTGGTGGGTGGGGAGGGTGTGGGAGCTTGGTGGGTGGGGAGGGTAGTGGGAGCTTGGTGGGTGGGGAGGGTAGTGGGAGCTTGGTGGGTGGGGAGGGTAGTGGGAGCTTGGTGGGTGGGGAGGGTAGTGGGAGCTTGGTGGGTGGGGAGGGTAGTGGGAGCTTGGTGGGTGGGGGGTAGTGGGAGCTTGGTGGGTGGGGGTAGTGGGAGCTTGGTGGGTGGGGAGGGTAGTGGGAGCTTGGTGGGTGGGGAGGGTAGTGGGCTTGGTGGGTGGGGAGGGTAGTGGGAGCTTGGTGGGTGGGGAGGGTAGCGGGGCTTGGTGGGTGGGGAGGGTAGTGGGAGCTTTGTGGGTGGGGAGGGTAGTGGGAGCTTGGTGGGTGGGGAGGGTAGTTGGGGCTTGGTGGGTGGGGAAGGGAGTGGGAGCTTGGTGGGTGGGGAGGGTAGTGGGAGCTTGGTGGGTGGGGAGGGTAGTGGGAGCTTGGTGGGTGGGGAGGGTAGTGGGAGCTTGGTGGGTGGGGAGGGTAGTGGGAGCTTGGTGGGTGGGGAGGGGAGTAGGGGAAATTGGTGGGTGGGGAGGGTAGTGGGAGCTTGGTTGGTGGGGAAGGTAGTGGGGCTTGGTGGGTGGGGAAGGGAGTGGGAGCTTGGTGGGTGGGGAGGGTAGTGGGAGCTTGGTGGGTTGGGAGGGTAGGGAGCTTGGTGGGTGGGGAGGGTAGTGGGGTTTAGTGGGTGGGGAGGGTAGTTTGAGCTTGGTGGGTGGGGAGGGTAGTGGGAGCTTGTTTGGTAGGGAGGAGTGGGAGCTTGGTGGGTGGGGAGGGTAGTGGGAGCTTGGTGGGTGGGAAGGGTAGTGGAGCTTGTTTGGTAGGGAGGAGTGGGAGCTTGGTGGGTGGGGAGGGTAGTGGGAGCTTGGTGGGTGGGGAGGGTAGTGGGAGCTTGGTGGGTGGGGAGGGTAGTGGGAGCTTGTTGGGTGGGGAGGTAGTGGGAGCTTGGTGGGTGGGAGGGTAGTGGGAGCTTGGTGGGTGGGGAGGGTAGTGGGAGCTTGGTGGGTGGGGAGGGTAGTGGGAGCTTGGTGGGTGGGGAGGGTAGTGGAGCTTGGTGGGTGGGGGGGGTAGTGGGAGCTTGGTGGGTGGGGAGGGGAGTGGGAGCTTGGTGGGTGGGGAGGGTAGTGGAGCTGGTGGGTGGGGAGGGTAGTGGGAACTTGGTGGGTGGGGAGGGTAGTGGGAGCTTGGTGGGTGGGGAGGGTAGCGGGGGCTTGGTGGGTGGGGAGGGTAGTGGGAGCTTATGGGTGGGGAGGGTAGTGGGAGCTTGGTGGGTGGGAGGGTAGTTGGGGCTTGGTGGGTGGGGAGGAGTGGGAGCTTGGTGGGTGGGGAGGGTAGTGGGAGCTTGGTGGGTGGGGAGGGTAGTGGGAGCTTGGTGGGTGGGGAGGGTAGTGGGAGCTTGGTGGGTGGGGAGGGTAGTGGGAGCTTGGTGGGTGGGGAGGGTAGTGGGAACTTGGTGGGTGGGGAGGGTAGTGGGAGCGGTGGTGAGGAGGGAGTGGGAGCATGGTGGGTGGGAGGGAGTGGGAGCTTGGTTGGTGGGGAGGGGAGTGGGAGCTTGGTGGGTGGGGAGGGGAGTGGGAGCTTGGTGGGTGGGAGGGAAGTGGGAGCTTGGTGGGTTGGGAGGGGAGTGGGAGCTTTGTGAGTGGGGTGGGTAGTGGGAGCTTGGTGAGTGGGAGCTTGGTGGGTGGGGAGGATTGAGGTGGGTTAGAATGGGTTAGGGTGGGTTAGGGTGGGTTAGGGTGGGTTAGGGTGGGTTAGGGTGGGTTAGGGTGGGTTAGGTTGGGTTAGGGGTGATGCAACATCAACCTGTGTTTGTTGATATGTGAGATGGAAAATGTCGAGCATGTCTGTGTGTACTCACCTAATTGTGGTTGCAGGGGTCGAGTCATAGCTCCTGGTCCCGCCTCTTCACTGGTCGCTACTAGGTCACTCTCTCCTTGCTCTATGAGCTTTATCATACTTCTCCTTAAACCTATGTATAGATCCTGCCTCCACTAGGTAACTTTCCAGACTATTCCAATTCCCGACCACTCTGTGACTGAAGAAATACTTCCTAACATCCCTGTGATTCATCTGAGTCTTCAACTTCCAACTGTGTCCCCTTGTTGCTGTGTCCCATCTCTGGAACATTATGTCTCTGTCCACTTTGGCGGTTCCTCTTGTATGTGTGTATGTGTGTGTGTGTTAATGTTTGTGTGAGTGTGTTTTTGTGAGTGTATGTTTGTCTGTTTTTGTTTGTTTGTTTGAGGGAGAGAGAGAGAGAGAGAGAGAGAGAGAGCGCAGCAGGACTCACCTGCTCCTGCAGCAGAAATTAGCATGCAAATTACCTGTGCAACTAGTGTGCAATATCTTTCTCTTGTTAGTGAAGTCCAGCTGAATTATGACACAAGGTAGGGCAGTGAGCAAGCTGCCCCTGGGTATGGAGGGGAGGGCAGTGGGCAAGCTGCCCCTGGGTATGGAGGGGAAGGCAGTGGCAAGCTGCCCCTGGGTATGGAGGGGAGGGCAGTGAGCAAGCTGCCCCTGGGTATGGAGGGGAAAGCAGTGGGCAAGCTGCCCCTGGGTATGGAGGGGAAGGCAGTGGGCAAGCTGCCCCTGGGTATGGAGGGGAGGGCAGTGGGCAAGCTGCCCCTGGGTATGGAGGGGAGGGCAGTGGGCAAGCTGCCCCTGGGTATGGAGGGGAAGGCAGTGGGCAAGCTGCCCCTGGGTATGGAGGGGAGGGCAGTGAGCAAGCTGCCCCTGGGTATGGAGGGAGGCATGGGCAAGCTGCCCCTGGGTATGGAGGGAAGCAGTGGGCAAGCTGCCCCCGGGTATGGAGGGAGGGCAGTGACAAGCTGCCCTGGGTATGGAGGAGGCAGTGGCAAGCTGCCCTGGGTATGGAGGGAGGCAGTGGGCAAGCTGCCCCTGGGTATGGAGGGGAGGGCAGTGGGCAAGCTGCCCCTGGGTATGGAGGAGAGGGCAGTGGGCAAGCTGCCCCTGGGTATGGAGGAGAGGGCAGTGGGCAAGCTGCCCCTGGGTATGGAGGGGAGGGCAGTATGGAGTGGGGGGGGAGGTGTTACACGTAAGACGACCATTACACTGTTACTTACCAGAGAATACTAGATTATTATTATCACGGGGAGCGCTAAACCCGTAGGGATTATACAGTTTACAGTTCCTGTGGGGTGGGGTGGGGGGTTGGTAATGGAAGGTATTCAGGCTCAATTCAGGGAACCAGAGCACATATCCAATTCCCTAGATCAAGAGCCCCTCACCTGCATCAAGGAACCTCCCATGAGGGGAAACAATACTAGAAGGTGGATGATGTAGACAATACTAGAAGGTGGATGATGTAGACAATACTAGAAGGTGGATGATGTAGACAATACTATAATGTGGATGATGTAGACAATACTAGAAGGTGGATGATGTAGACAATACTATAATGTGGATGATGTAGACAATACTAGAAGGTGGATGATGTAGACAATACTAGAAGGTGGATGATGGAGACAATACTAGAAGGTGGATGATGGAGACAATACTATAATGTGGATGATGGAGACAATACTATAATGTGGATGATGTAGACAATACTATAATGTGGATGATGTAGACAATACTAGATGGTGGATGATGGAGACAATACTAGAAGGTGGATGATGTAGACAATACTAGAAGGTGGATGATGGAGACAATACTAGAAGGTGGATGATGTAGACAATACTATAATGTGGATGATGGAGACAATACTAGAAGGTGGATGATGTAGACAATACTATAATGTGGATGATGTAGACAATACTATAATGTGGATGATTTAGACAATACTATAATGTGGATGATGGAGACAATACTAGAAGGTGGATGATGTAGACAATACTATAATGTGGATGATGTAGACAATACTAAAAGGTGGATGATGTAGACAATACTATAATGTGGATGATGGAGACAATACTAGAAGGTGGATGATGTAGACAATACTATAATGTGGATGATAGAGACAATACTAGAATGTGGATGATGTAGACAATACAAAAAGGTGGATGATGGATACAATACTAGATGGTGGATGATGTAGACAATACTAGAATGTGGATGATGGAGACAATACTAGAATGTGGATGATGTAGACAATACTAGATGGTGGATGATGTAGACAATACTAGAAGGTGGACGATGTAGACAATACTAGAAGGTGGATGATGTAGACAATACTAGAAGGTGGATGATGTAGACAATACTATAATGTGGATGATGGAGACAATACTAGATGGTGGATGATGGAGACAATACTATAATGTGGATGATAGAGACAATACTATAATGTGGATGATGTAGACAATACTAAAAGTTGGATGATGTAGACAATACTATAATGTGGATGATGGAGACAATACTAGATGGTGGATGATGGAGACAATACTAGATGGTGGATGATGTAGACAATACTAGAAGGTGGATGATGGAGACAATACTAGAAGGTGGATAATGTAGACAATACTAGAAGGTGGATGATGTAAACAATACTATAATGTGGATGATGGAGACCATACTAGAATGTGGATGATGTAGACAATACTAGAAGGTGGACGATGGAGACAATACTAGAAGGTGGATGATGTAGACAATACTAGAAAGGTGGATGATGTAGACAATACTAAAATGTGGATGATGAACAATACTAGAAAAGTGGATGTTTGGGGACAATACTAGAAAAGGGGGGTGATGGAAAAATACTAGAAGGTGGGTGATGAGACAATACTAGGAAGTGGATGATGGAGACAATGAAGGGGGATGATGGGACAATACTGGGAATGGATGATAGAAAAATACTAGAAAGGGGGATGATTGGGGCAATACTAAAAGTGGATGATATGAAAAATACTAGAAAATGGATATTAGACAATACTAAAAGGGATGATGGAACAATACTAAAGGGGATGATTGACAATACTAAAAGGGGATGATAGAAAAATACTAAAATGGATGATGTAGACAATACTAAAGGGGGATGATGGAACAATACTGAAGGGGGGTGATTAGCAATACTAAATGTGGATGATTTAAAATATAAAAGTGGAAAGATTTAACAATCCCAAAAAGGGATGATGGGGGAAAAAAACTAGAATGGGATGATTGAAAAATACTAAATGGGGTGATGGAGCAATACTAAAAATTTGGGTGATGGAACAATACTAAATGTGGATGATAGACAAATAAAGGAGGAAATTTAAAAAAAACTAAATTGGATGATTTTTAAAAAAAAATGTGGATGATTGACAATACCCAAAAAATGGGAGGAAAATACTAGAAAAGATGGAAAAAAAAGATGTAGCAATATAAAAGTGGATGATGGGGAAAAATATAAATGTGGATGAT
>WNWK01023135.1:0-31480 GCA_009830355.1 Cherax destructor
AGTACATGGTTTAGGATGTTTTGGGTGTTGGAGAAATCGGTGGTGTGAATCATTATATCATCAGCAAAACTGATCATATAATGATGGGGCTGCTAGCATAGCATTAAGTAAGGCATTAATTAGAATATTGAATAGAGTGGGACTGAGCACACCTCCTGTGGGGTTCCTAATTCAAAGTTTTTAGTTATACTTCTATGCCCCTGGAACAACACAGAAGACTTTCTGTTGGACAGGTAGCCTTTAATCCAGCGGAGAAGCCATCCACCAACATCCATTCTGGCAAGTTCACTAATGATTACATGTCGGTTGGCAACATCAAAAGCAGATTTAAGGTCTAGGAAGGTAGTGTATGAGCTGTCAGTGTGCAGAGTGAGAAAGGTGGCTATGCAATCGTGCACACTCCTTCCATGCACGAAACCATGCAACCGGGGGGACAAAAAATGTTTGATTCTGTACATGAGACGATTAAGAATCAGACTCTCAAATTTTTTACATAAGCAGCTAGTAAGAGATATTGGGCGAAATGAATTTTGTTGATTGGGCTTAGGAATGGGAATGATGAGGCTGTTGGTCCAAGATTTAGGGAGCTCCCCAGTTACATAGCTCATGTTGTATAATTCGAGTAAAGGATTGCCTGGTACTCGACACAGCAATCTTAGTATATTGTAGGTAATACCATCCTCACCAGGCGACGTGGAGTTGCCCTTAGTTAGTGCTGCATCAAGTTCAAAGTCAGTGAAAGGAATGTTACAGTCATCTTCCTTGCTGAGCATAAAACAAACAAGTCTCTCCCTAGCATCATATTTGTCATTTAATTTCGCCTGTGTGGTACTGGGAAGATTTTCATAGCTTGATGTAACAGCCCAAGCACTGACTAGCTCATTCGCCCTATGTAAGGGATGAGGGTGCGCTATATGACCAGTTCTGTTACCCTTAATTCTACTTATGTCCCTCCATGCCCGGCTAAGTGGGGTGTGAGCATTGAGACTATTGACAATTTTTTCCCAGTCAGTTTGCCGCAGCTCTGTCATACGCTCTCTGGCAGCAGCAAGGGCAGTTTGAAAGAGCTTTAGCATTCCAGGGTACGATGTCTTCTATAGTCTAGGCCTAGTCTGCGAGCAGTACGTTTCAGTGTTCGAAGTTTAAGATCATTGTAATAAGTATGGTTATTATAGGAGGTATGATTGTTATGGAAGTTGGTTGGGTTAAGAGTTCCAGGAGGTTTTTGAGATATCCAGAAACACAACAATCAAACTGACAAAACCAGATGAACCCCTACTCCCACCAACTGAAACAACAAACAGACTAAATGTTTTCTTCTCCACAATAGGAAAAAAGCTGGCAAGCAAAATCCCAAGTTCAAACACTCCACCTAACGACCTTCCCGAATACACTATTCTTAGCTCCGACCAACCCAACAGAAGTCTCACTTGTTATCAACAAATTAAAAAACAAAGCAGGAGATTTAAATAACTTACCACCTTTTATATACAAAAAAACTTCTCAAGTACTGGAGTTGTGGAAACTTTTTTAGTCACTAAAAGTTCCACAGGGTAAGTGAGCCGTTAGGAGCCTTAAACATACCGTGGATCGGCCCTCGGAGTTTATAAACCCACAAACCCAACAAAACATACGCACATTTGAGCCAATGAAGGTAACTATTATGTACATTTTAATTGATAGATTTATCCACCTAGGCAAGTTTGTACAGTTCGAAACTAATAGTAGGATTATTAAGGCAACGTTGGATATTAATACTGTAGCTCTAGCACCCTAATATAGGTAGTTATAGGCCTGAATAGGCAAGCATTAGGTTATGTTAGCTAGAGACAACTGGCAGCCCACACTTGAATCTAGGCAGTGTGGCGGTCACAAATCGTGACCTACGTTCTTACCAGACCAGACTTCGACAGAACAAGACGTGCTGAGATCAAACAGCACCCCCCACGTGACCCAACATCTGTCCTGGGGCCCTGGAGGAGATCCCGAAGTACCATGGAAATCTGTCTCCATCCAGACCTATTACAGTAAGACTAGGCTTTCTTTCTCTCAGTATCTGGCCAGTTTCTGGGGGAAACGTTAGTGAGTCATCTGTGGGTCTTAAGCAGACGGACACCTTTGTGTAGGTATGTACCAGCGTCGTCTCTTAAGTTCAGTCTGGAAGCTAGTGTTACTTACAGACCAATTGCGCTAACGTCCCATATCATAAAAATCTTTGAAAGGGTTCTAAGAAGCAAGATCGCCACCCATCTTGATACCCATCAATTGCACAACCCAGGACAGCATGGGTTTAGAGCATGCCACTCCTGTCTGTCCCAACTACTGGACCACTACGACAAGGTCCTGGATGCTCTAGAAGATAAACAGAATGCAGATGTTATATACACAGATTTTGCAAAAGCCTTTGACAAGTGTGACCATGGTGTAATAGCACACAAAATGCGTGATAAAGGCATAACAGGAAAAGTTGGTAGATGGATCTATAATTTCCTAACACGTAGAACACAAAGAGTAGTAGTCAACAGAGTAAAGTCTGAGGCAGCTACTGTGAAAAGCTCTGTTCCACAAGGCACAGTACTTGCTCCCATCCTATTCCTCATCCTCATATCAGACATTGACAGGGATATAAGCCACAGTGCTGTGTCTTCCTTTGCAGATGACACCCGAATCTGTATGACAGTGTCCACCGTTGAAGACACTGCAAGACTCCAAGCAGACATAAACCAAATCTTTAAATGGGCTGCAGAAAACAATATGAAGTTCAATGATGAGAAATTTCAATTACTCAGATACGGAAAATGTGAAGAAATTAAAATCTCATCGGAGTACAAAACTAATTCAAACCATAGAATAGAGTGAAAAACTAATGTCAAAGACCTGGGAGTGATCATGTCAGAGGATCTCACCTTCAAGGACCATAACAATGTAGCAATTGCATCTGCTCAAAAAATGACAGGATGGATAATGAGAACCTTCAAAACCAGGGATGGCAAGCCCATGTTGACACTTTACAGATCGCTTGTTCTATCTAGGCTGGAATATTGCTGCACACTAACTGCACCTTTCAAGGCGGGTGAAATTGCTGACCTTGAAAATGTGCAGAGAACCTTCACCGCACGCATAAGTGCGATAAACCACCTCAACTACTGGGAACGCTTGAAGTTCCTAAACCTGTACTCTCTAGAACGCAGGCGGGAGAGATACATTATTATATTATATTATTGTAAGAAGGCGTTTGACACAGTTCCACACAAGAGATTAGTGCAGAAGCTGGAGGACCAGGCAGGGGTAACAGGGAAGGCACTACATTGGATCAGGGAATACCTGTCAGGAAGACAGCAGCGAGTCATGGTACGTGGCGAGGTGTCAGAGTGGGCGCCGGTGACGAGCGGGGTTCCACAGGGGTCAGTCCTGGGACCAGTGCTGTTTCTGGTATTTGTGAACGACATGACGGAAGGAATAGACTCCGAAGTGTCCCTGTTTGCAGATGATGTGAAGTTGATGAGAAGAATTCAATCGGACGAGGACCAGGCAGAACTACAAAGGGATCTGGACAGCCTGCAAGCCTGGTCCAGCAACTGGCTCCTGGAGTTCAACCCCACCAAGTGCAAAGTCATGAAGATTGGGGAAGGGCAAAGAAGACCGCAGACGGAGTACAGCCTAGGGGCCAGAGACTGCAAACCTCAATCAAGGAAAAGATCTTGGGGTGAGTATAACACCAGGCACATCTCCTGAGGCGCACATCAACCAAATAACTGCTGCAGCATATGGGCGCCTAGCAAACCTAAGAACAGCATTCCGACATCTTAATAAAGAATCGTTCAGGACCCTGTACACTGTGTACGTTAGGCCCATATTGGAGTATGCAGCACCAGTTTGGAACCCACACCTAGCCAAGCATGTGAAGAAGCTCGAGAAAGTGCAAAGGTTTGCAACAAGACTAGTCCCGGAGCTAAGGGGTATGTCCTACGAGGGAGGTTAAGGGAAATCGACCTGACGACACTGGAGGACAGGAGAGATAGGGAGACATGATAACAACATATAAGATACTGAGAGGAATTGACAAAGTGGACAGAGACAGAATGTTCCAGAGATGGGACACAACAACAAGGGGACACAGATGGAAGTTGAAGACTCAGATGAATCACAGAGATGTTAGGAAGTATTTCTTCAGTCACAGAGTTGTCGGGAAGTGGAATAGTTTAGGAAGCGATGTAGTGGAGGCAGGCTCTATACATAGCTTTAAGCAGAGGTATGATAAAGCTCATGGCGCAGGGAGAGTGACCCAGTAGCGGCCAGTGAAGAGGCGGGGCCAGGAGCTTTGACTCGACCCCTGCAACCACAACTAGGTGAGTACAACTAGGTGAGTACATGGAAAATCCTCGAGGGCTTAGTACCAAACTTGCACACAAAAATCACTCCGTACGAAAGCAAAAGACTCGGCAGGCAATGTAACATCCCCCAATGAAGAGCAGGGTGCCACTAGCACGTTGAGGGACAACACAATAAGTGTGAGGGGCCCAAGAATGTTCAACTGCCTCCCAGCGTACATCAGGGGGATTACCAACATGCCCCTGGCTGTCTTCAAGCAGGCACTGGACAGGCACCTCAAGTCGGTACCTGATCAGCCGGGCTGTGGTTCGTACGTTGGACTGTGTGCGGCCAGCAGTAACAGCCTGGTTGATCAGGCTCTGGTCCAACAGGAGGCCTGGTCACAGACCGGGCCGCGGGGGCGTTGACCCCTGGAATTCTCTCCAGGTAGACTCCAGGTAGATATTACTCAAGGGACATCCTAGGAACCAAGGAACTCTGAGGTGCAGGCAGGACACTAATTACCCCATCTTTTGCAGACAAAGTTTCTCCACTGCACATGGTGTTAGGAGGGGTTATATATAAGGAAGACCAGGACACATAGCCACCCTTTTTTTCAAGTAAGTAAACCCCCTTCCAGTATTGTGTAGGCAGTGTGGGATTCCCCTTACTGCAATTAGCTAAAAATTTGTACCATAGTCACTTGTAAGTCTGAAAGAAGTGTCTCAGAGTGTCGGTGTCAACAGTGCTTGCTCTAAGTGCAACTTACAAGGAGGCAATCCCAAACAAGTTTCTATATGGTCCTTCGATAACCGAGATGTGGAATAGCTAGTTTAGCAGACACATTAGTCTTAATTCGCTAGACCACAGTTAATGTACCAGTCATTTTCGAAGCTAGGTTAGTTATCACACCTAGGCCCAAGACTTACTCAGGCTAGGTTAAGCTAACTAATCAGAAGTTTATTATTTACAGTAATCTACAGGCAGGCCAAGTAGGCTAGTTAAGCTTGTGAGTTTATTTATTTACAGTGATTACAAGTAAGCCAGGTTAGGAAACTTGTATATTTAATTACTTACAGTGAATTGCATTCACCCACAGTTAGGGTAGGCCTCTGCAATAATTATAACAGTTATAACAGCTAGGTCAGATTTAACCTAGCTATCATTTACCTTGCAAGCTAGATTCAGGCTAGTTGCACACTAATTTCAACAGTGATAAAGTTAGGCTAGGTGTTACCTTCACCAGCTAACTACAATAATTGAATCTAGGCTCAGTTAAACCAAAGCTAATTACACAACATTATTCATATACTGTTTATAAGTGAATTACTGAATTTATTTTGTGCTGACCAATTTAATTTAATTTGCAAAGACTACATATTTTTACTGTGTGAATTTATTGTATTTGATTCATTTAATTTGTGATTTGCTAGCTCAAGTCCTGTAATTATTTACTATTGTGTACAGGGAGTTGCTAGGTTAAGCTTTCATAACAACAATATACATTTTAGTTGGGTTTGAGGGCTAACAGTGCGTATTTAATAGAGTCAAGTCAATATAAGTAAAGAAAGTCATCAAGCTTGTTGAGGAGCTTTGGGTCTCACTTATTCTCACCTAATACCGTATCGTGCTGTGGGGTGGGCTAATTAAAGTACAAATTAGTGACACGCTCTTAACTAAACCACAACAATGACGGGGGAGAATCAGAGAGTACCTGCCCTATCTCTAAGTCAGCTAAAGCGGTCTATGAGTGCACACAGGAGACGCGTAGTCAAGGCGTGTAAGGAGAGCAGGGATAACAGACAAAATGCAGATGTAGATTATGAAGATCTAGAGAAGTGTTTAAAGCTTTTAGAGGAAAGGCTAACAGACTTTGAGGCAGCCTACCAAAAGTATGAGGCAGGAGCCCTTGCAGCAGATGAGTCAGAGGATATTGTAGAGGAAATTCAGGAGGAATACGACGAGCATGAGGCTGAATGTAAAGCGGAGATGAAATTCTGCAAACAGTTAATGAAAACCTTGAAGGCTGATACAGCAAAGGCAACAAAAAATAGTACAGGACACCATAGTCCCTCTAGAGTGTTACCCAGATTGCCTACATTAAATTTACCAATGTTTGATGTAACTTTGACAGAGTACATTGCTTTCTGGGATCAGTTTAAATCACAGATAGATGACAGGGATGATTTGTCAGATGCCACCAAATTACAGTACTTACGTTCACAGCTCAAGGGTAAAGCCCTGGACTTGGTCCGGCATTACCAAAACACTGATATTAATTATCAACATGCCAAGGATCATCTGAAGGATGCGTTTGGCAACACAGAGGATATAAAAACTGCTATATTTTATCAATTGACTGATCTAAAGGTTTGCTGTCATGACCTTCAGAGCGTAGAGAAGTTTCGCATCGAAGTCATGAGTTTGACCAATAGTCTCAAAGATTTACACGATTGGGGTGGATCGGAATGGATGGTCAGTAGCTTGATTCAGAGGAAGTTAGCTAACACTATAGTGCATGAGTTACACGTAATATACCGAACGAGCTGGTTTACAATACAACAAATTATGGAAGGGTTGGGAGAGCTCATTTCTCGTTTGAGTGTAGGGGAAAGATTGCCCGACAAGGTGAAATCGTTTGACCACGCCGGACACTCGAGAGATAGAACTAAAGCTCCCACCGCTAGGATCGGCACCTATTATGCCCAAGACAGGTCCTCAACCAAGGGGGAAACCACTAAGACGACCAGCACTAAGACATGTGTGTTCTGCGAAGGAGAACATACTAGTTCAGGGTGTTCGAGCTTCACTACCTACGACCAAAGACGCCAGAGACTAAAGGAGTTGAAACGCTGTTTCAAGTGTTGCGGCCAACACTTTGCCCGGGACTGTGACCTCCAGCTCAGTGAGTGTCGAGGCTGTTGGAAGGGTAAGCACCACAGTGCGCTGTGCCCTAAGGATACCAGATCAGCCCAGGCTAAAGGGATCAAACCCCAAGAGAGGGCAGAGAACAGAGACGAGTCCGAGGTAGTGGTGAGTGTGGTGAGAGCGACCCAGGGGACTAGTTCAGGTGAACGGTTTCAAGGTTCTGTGGCACTGCCCACGGTGATGGCGGTGGTCGTAAATGGGAGAAGATCTGAAACGACCCGTTTGTTTTTTGACACTGGGGCCCAACGATCATTCATAACGGAGACTCTAGTGGCTAAGTTGAAATTGAAGTCTGAGGGTAAGGCTGACATGAAAGTGGAAGGGTTCGGTGGGACAGTTCCGCACAGATCTTATCCTGTTGTAGATGTAGCAGTTAGATTGGGCGGGCATCGCAGGAATATCTCATCCTTGATAGTGAATAGGCTGCCCGATATCATTACCACCAAGGGCCTAGCCGCGGCAGTCAAACGTTTGAGGGAGTTGGGTGTGAAGCTAGCGGAACCGGAAATTACCACAGACAACGTCAGCGACATAGGAATTTTGGTAGGAGGGGATTACGTAGACGAGTTCGTATCCACAAGAAAGGTCATCAAAGAAGGTATCGGCCTGTACAGGACTCCCACGGGGTACATCGTAGGAGGCAGGTTACCAGCCCATTTCCCGGCGATGCCTGGGAAGGGGGGCTCTGGCACCACAGCAACCGAGGCTGTGCTAGTGATGCGGATCGGATTACATGAGGGTCTATCCGAAACCCAAGGCAACATAGTTTACGGTGAACCAGTCTACAAACTGTGGGACCTGGATGTAGTAGGGATTAAGGGTGATCAACCATCCCCGAACATGAAGAAACTTATCAGGATTATTTGAGCCATGTCCAGTTCAAGGACGGCCAGTACTGGGTGAGACTACCTTGGAAACCGGTACACCCTACGTTACCCACTAACTTTAAGAAGGCACGGGGTCAGTTGAACTCCCTGGTGAACAGCCTGTCCAAGAAGGGTCTGGTAGAGAAGTACGATGGCATTATTAAAGAACAGTTGTCCCTGGGATTCATAGAGAAGGTACCGCATGCCACTCCAGGAGAAAATACCCACTATCTCCCGCACATGGCGGTTACCAAGGAGTCAGTAACCACTCCCATCAGGGTAGTCTTCAATTGCAGCTCACAGGCGAGTCCCCGAGAGCCCTCATTGAACGACTGTCTGTTCACAGGGCCATCTCTGACTCAGAAATTAGCCGACGTGTTGTTGAAGTTTAGGACAGAACAATATGCCTATGCAGCGGATATTAGTAAAGCCTTCCTACGAATTGGGTTGCAACAGCAAGACAGGGACTACACTAGGTTCTTGTGGGTGGCGAACAGCGAGGTACCTGAGCAGGGGTACGAAACTTACAGATTTAAGGCAGTGTTGTTTGGAGCCACGAGCTCACCGTTCTTATTGCAGGCTACTATAGATTATCACCTGGCAAATTGTAACAGCCCCCTCAAAGAACTATTGAAGACTTTATTTTATGTGGACAATATGCAAGGCACCACTTCTGATGAGGGGGAGTTAATGGACATCTACCAGGAGTCCAACGGGGAGATGCTCTCCGCTAACATGCCGCTGAGGGAATGGGTAACGAACAATCCTGCATTGCGATACAGAGTAGAACATGATTACGCGGGTTATACGGTGCCTGAGGTAACCTCACTATTGGGGGTGGAATGGGAAATTGGGGAAGACAGACTTAGGGTGAAAAGGAAACCCGACGGGGACGGGAAGCTGACCAGAAGGTCCCTGTTAAGTAAAGTCCAGACTGCCTTTGACCCACTGGGTCTGTTGACACCCATTACTATTCGTGGGAGAATGCTAGTACAGCAGACCTGGGAGCTGAACCTGGGTTGGGACGACACACTGCCAGAGACCATCTGTCAGGAGTGGGATCTAGTCAGCAAAGATTTAGCAGAGCTACACGATTTCGCGTTTCCTAGGTCCCTTGGGTGTACTGGACAAGATTATGACCTACATGTCTTCTGTGATGCCTCCTCCCGGGCGTATGGCGCGGTAGCATACTTGGTGGCTGGGAGCCAGGTTAATCTGGCCACCAGCCGGGCACGGGTAACACCCTTAAAGTAGTGTTCAATACCAAAGCTAGAGCTCACAGCGATGTTGCTGGGAGCAAGACTGGGGAAATATGTGAAAGAAGTGTTAAGTAACCTGAAGGTGATCCACACTTATATATGGACTGACTCAGAGGTAGCCTTACAGTGGGTACAGAACGACAGGTCCAAACTCCCCTATGTCAGGAACCAGGTGAAGGAGATACGGGAGCTACAGACAGCATCCACTATTTTACATGTACCTACCGATCAAAATCCGGCTGACCTGATCAGTAAAGGGGTGACACACAAAAAACTGAGTAAAAGCGAGATTTGGTTTAAAGGCCCAGACTGGTTAACAGCGAAAGAGCACTGGCCAGAGCAGAAATTCGGTGAGGCAACCAGCAGCATAGTACATTTCGTGGGGGAGTCAGGCACTGACCTGCTAGACCCTAATCGTTACTCCTCGTGGAGGAAGCTAATGGGAGTCACTGAAATGGTGTTTCGATTTGTGAGAAAGCTGATTGACAAGGTAAATAGAGGCCGACAGTTGTCGCTTGTAGGTCCCAGAGAGTACTGGATACAGCAGTACCAGAAGGAGAGGTTCCCAGGAGTTCTGGAGGTACTAGCTGCCGGGCAACCAGACACGGCATCAGGTCTAGTACCCGACTGCAACTCAGGGAGCGGTAAACTGGTCCACTCCTTGGGATTATTCTTGGATCATGCTGGTCTGATAAGTTGCAGGGGAAGACTACACAATGCTGAGCTCAGTTATGGGAGCAAACATCCCGTGTTACTGGGAAACGATGGGTGGTTGTCAGAGTTGGTGATACTTGATGCTCATCAGAGAACCATGCATGGAGGGTTTGGAGAGACACTCACCTGCCTTCGTCAGAATTACTGGGTGCTGAAGGGCCGAGCAATAGTCAAAGGGGTGATAAGGAAGTGCACGGTCTGTCGGCGGTATGATGGGAGGACTCTATCCTACCCGGGACCACCCCCACTGCCTCAGGAACGGGTGCAGAGTGACAGACCCTTTGAGACTGTGGGAATAGATTACACAGGGGCTATCATACTGACAAACCCGGGAGGGGAGAGTGTAGACCCACAGAAGGTATATATCTGTCTGTTTACTTGTGCAACTACCCGAGCCGTACATTTGGAGCTGGCGGAAGATATGTCTACCGAGACTTTCGTGAAGTTGTTCAGGAGATTTACAGCTCGGTTCTCTTGTCCGCGATTGATTATATCAGACAATGGCACAAGCTTCAAAACGGCCAGCAAAGTCTTTAAGAATCTTTTGGACAACGGAGAGGTACGAGAATACCTGAAGAAGATAGAGTGTGAGTGGAAGTTCATAATTCCCAGAGCACCCTGGCAAGGGGGCTTCTACGAATGTATGGTGGGTACGGTTAAAATATGTCTCCACAAGGTCTTACACAGCAAGAGGGTGACCACGGATGAGTGGCGAACGATTTTGGCTGAGATAGAAGCGAGAGTCAATAATAGACCCTTAACCTATGTACAAAATCGTATTGACGAGGAGGAAGCTCTCACCCCCAATCACATGTTATTTGGGAGGAGGATCGAGCCCTTCCCTGCAATCTTGAGCCAGTCTTCTAGGGAGCAGGACTATTGTGGGCCCGAAGGACCCCCCATCAATGAGGAACTACACAAGAGTCACAATAAGTTAGTGAAGGTTCTAGACAAATGGAACCAGGTATGGCGTAATGATTATTTGACAGCTCTGCGGGAACATTTTTATGGGGCAGACCCTGAGGGGAACAAGGTGACGGTGAGCCAAGGGGACCTGGTGCTAGTTGAAGCTGAAGCACCTAGGGCATACTGGCCTCTTGGCTTGGTGGTATCAACCCACCCAGATAAGGCCGGACAGCTGAGGATGGTGAACGTGAGAGTAAATGGTGCTGAGACCATAAGACCCATCAACAAGCTGTTGCCTCTCGAGGTCCACACGGTGAGGCCTGGACAGGAGAAGTTAGACCAAAGTCTACCCAACCAGAGTGTTCGGACAACCCGTCGAACGGCACTGGAGTCCAGAGCTCACTGGGAGGGCTTGCGGGAGGCGGATTTGATATAGACTAACCTTTACCTTCGCCGGCGGGAGGATGTGGAAACTTTTTTAGTCACTAAAAGTTCCACAGGGTAAGTGAGCGTTAGGAGCCTTAAACATACCGTGGATCGGCCCTCGGAGTTTATAAACCCACACTCCCAACCAAAACAAACTACACTCCAGCTGATGAAGGTGACTATTGTGTATATTTTAATTGATAGATTTATCCACCTAGGAACACCTAGGCAAGTTTGTACAGTTAGAGACTAATAGTAGGATTATTAAGGCAATGTTAGATATTAATAATATAGTTCTAGCACCTTAATATAGGTAGTTACAAGCCCAGATAGACGAATCTTGGGATATGTTAGCTGACGAGAACTGGCAGCTCTACACTTGAATCTAAGCGGGTAAGAGCACCAGTTCCTTCTTACCAGAACAGACTTCGACAGAACAAGACATGCTGAGATTAAGCAGCACCCTCCACGTGACCCAACATCTGTCCTGGGGCCCTGGAAGAGATCCCGAAGTACCGTGGAAATCTGCCTCCATCCAGACCCATTACAGTAAGACTAATCTTTCTTTCTCTCAGTATCTGGCCAGTTTTCTGGGGGAAACGTTAGTGAGTTAGCTGTGGGTCTTAAGCAGACGGACGCCTTTGTGTTGGTATGTACCAGCGTCGTCTCTTAAGTTCAGTCTGGAAGCTAGTGTTACTTACTGTATATATTACTCAAGGGACATCCCAGGAACCAGGGAACTCTGAGGTGCAGGCAGGACACTAATTACCCCATCTTTTGCAGACAAAGTTTCTCCACTGCACATGGTGTTAGCAGGGGTTATATATAAGGAAGACCAGGACATATAGCCACCTTTTTTAATTCAAGTAAGTAAACCCCCTTCCAGTATTGTGTAGGCAGTGTGGGATTATCCTTACTGCAATTAGCTAGAAATTTGTACCATAGCCACTTGTAAGTCTGAGAGAAGTGTCTCAGACTGTCAGTGTCAACAGTGCTTGAGCTAAGTGCAGCTTACAAGGAGGCAATCCCAAACAAGTTTCTATAGTACTCTCTAGAATGCAGGCGGGAAAGATACATTATTATATACACATGAAAAATTCTCAAGGGCTTAGTACCAAACTTGCACACAAAAATCACTCAGTATGAAAGCAAAAGACTCGGTAGGCGATGTAACATCCCCCCAATGAAGAGCAGGGGTGCCACTAGCACATTGAGGGACAACACAATAAGTGTGAGGGGCCCAAGATTGTTCAACTGCCTCCCAGCATACATCAGGGGGATTACCAACAAGCCCCTGGCTGTCTTCAAGCAGGCACTGGACAGGCACCTCAAGTCGGTACCTGATCAGCCGGGCTGTGGCTCGTACGTTGGACTGCGTGTGGCCAGCAGTAACAGCCTGGTTGATCAGGCTCTAGTCCAACAGGAGGCCTGGTCACAGACCGGGCCGCGGGGGCGTTGACCCCTGGAATTCTCTCCAGGTAGATAATCCTAATATTAGTTACTAACTGTACAAACTTGCCTAGGCCTTCCTAGGAGAATAAATCTATCAATTAAAATGTACACAATTGTTACCTCCACCAACTTGAATGTGTATGTTTGTTTTGGTTGGGTGTGTGGGTTCATAAACTCCGAGGGCCTATCCGTGGTATGTCTAAGGCTCCATATGGCTCACTTATCCTGTGGAACTTGAGTGACTCAAAAAAGTTTCCACATGTTATGTGGGGAATTGTGAGAGGTAAGTCTATCTGGGACACCGCCACTAGCAATAAACAAACTCCCAGGGAGATGACCGACTCGTATAATTTTACAGCAGTCATTCCCTTTAAGGTATGTGAGAACTTTACCTGCTCCTGGCCGCACCCAAGGGGTACCTTCAATATTCTCGTTAACCCACTGCACTCTGGACCAGTATAAATAAATCTGAGAAGATCATTTATTATAATTATGATATATTAAATTTAAGTGGACTGTATAGGTTATTAAACAACTGATCAAACAGGAGGAGAGGTAGAGAACACACAGTTAAGTTAACATGACCATCACTCACCTAATTAACAGCATCATAGCGGTGCATAGTAGATCGTTGACCTAGCTAAAGTACATCTACTGTGCGTAACAATATCATTGGCCAACAATAAAGACGACAGTATGGTACTTAGCTTTAGATGAGGGAGTCGTTCCGTTGTTGACGTCCTCCTGCGATCTGATTCGATCGCGATGGTAATAGTTGTCCCGTCGAGTCAAGGGAGGTTAATTTCCGTGAACTCTTATACGCCCACGAGACCGGGCGTTAGTTAACATGTGGTTGGTCGGGGTAGCGATTCAGACCTCTCACTAATCCGACCTTTTGTACTGTTTATACGTATAACTTTACATATTACGTATATCCTGGCTTAATGCCCCACTAGTTTATACACATTCACAGTCTCGATACTTGGATTTCGAGTAGATAACTTGCGATATGTTCGTTCATTTCATCCGCATTCAATATGGCGGTCGGGGTATGGCGTACACGTGCTGACTTCGCTCGGTACAATCACTCCCTATTTATTTACAACTCTGTTTCACTATATTCACCATTTCACAATATTCATCGAATATATTTCAGTCTCTTCTAAGACGAAAGCTCCCCAGCATCAGGGGTTACGAGTTTATCCTGCAGTATGGTCACTTCACTCCATTCAAATAGGCCTATGACCGCATCACTCGCCAGCGGCACACCTTATTTCACAATTATTGTCCTATTACTGGACCTCCTGGACCGATTGTCCCACTTTATATTCGCCGCGTCACTGGATATTCCTCCACATTACGAAAGGAGGAAATTAAATCCGATTTGGCGGACGGAGTCTCCAAATTCGACAGGCCATCTCATCACCTGATCTCGGGTCGGTAGCCTCCTGTTCCTCTGCCCATTCCTCTGCCCAGCCTCCTGCCCTTGGAGGCATCTCGCGCATGCGTGTTAATTCGTTGGTTCTTTTCAGTTATAAATAAATATCTTTATTTACTACAAGTACATGTACATGGTATACAGGCCTAGCTGATACCAGTGACATACTACTATATAGAAAGTCCTTGTTATGCTGAGCATTTCGGGCAGATTAGGTCAGTGTCCTAGGATCGACTCACACCAGTCGCTAACACCCAGGTACCCATTTTACTGATGGGGAACATAGACAACAGGTGTGAAACACGCCCAATGTTTCTGTCCTGGCTGGGAATCGAACCCAGGCCCTCGCCGTGTGAAGCGAGCTTTAGCCACCAGACCACCAGAGCCAACAGCACATTAATGATATCTATTCATATTGGAAAGTTTATCAATTACAACTTTCGGAAAATACCAATATTTTCCACATGTTATGTTCAAATTATGTTCAAATTTCATAGCTTAAATACTCAACTATACTTATATATTGTAAATTGTTTACTATAATTTTTACCATTTAGTTAGTTAATTTTAAGTTTGCCCACAATGCTCTGCATATTAGGGGCTTTTGGCATGTACACCCCATCCTTATAACCCATTGTATGTCTTTGTATCATGTCACAATAAACTATTATTATTATTATTATTATTATTATTATTATTATTATTTCAATTATCCCCGAGACTCAGTGTTATTTTCACTATTTTCTCCACAGTTTGCAGTGTTGTATCTTACTACATTAATTTCCTCTTAGTTGAGGTCGATTAGTATTATTTGTTTAATTATTATTATTATTATTATTATTATTATTATTATTATTACTATTATTATTATTATTACTGTATCATCTGTAGATGATTCTGGATTAGCGTTCTCCATGATTATAATAATTATAATAATCTGTAGATGATTTAAAAATATCCCAATACTGTAAAAGCTGGAAATTAACTAAATAAATTAATCAGAAATGTAACCATTTTCGCATGTTGATGTTTTATTGGTGGTTCCAATATGTTTTCATTATAATTTTCGTTTAGCTGTAATATAGTGTTTAAAATCCTTTTTTTGGTGTGTCTGATTTTTTGCCTAGTATTAGTATTGATTGTAATAATTATTGTGCTTATAAATAATGTTTATGTAGATGAGTTGAGGTGGTATTGTTAAAGTTTTATAAGAGTTTGTGTAGACGGGTTGATGGAGGGAACAACACTTTATGTAAACAAAGGTTCACTCTTACAGTTTTGTCGGCCTAAACACTCTCTTATAACCCCTGTGGTTTAGCGCTTCTTTTGATTATAATAATAAACACTCTCTTCCAACTACTCATATCAACTAATCTGCTGCTAACAAGTGAGTTCATAACCTGTATTAATGGCTATATAAGTTGAGAAGCCACTACAAATATTGTTAAGATTTATTGTGGAGATAACCACTGAGGCAACCACACCACCTCTCTTGTATTAGTAAGTAAAATAAGTAAATAAAGTAAGTAAATTAAGTAAAGTAATTAAATAAAGTAAGTAAGTTTATTCAGGTATACACAAATACAGTTACATAGATTATCATACATAGCAGCATAGGTGTAAACTACCTAGGATAACACAAAAAGTAAGAGTGACTTATTTCCATTGTGGTCTTTGTAATGTTTTATTATACTATAAAGTAGATAATATCTTATTATTATACTATAAAGTAGATAATATCTTATTATTATACTATAAAGTAGGTAATATCTTGTACTATAAAAGAGATAATATCTTATTATTATACTATAAAGTAGATAATATTTTATTATTATACTATAAAGTAGATAATATCTTATACTATAAAGTAGATAATATCTTATACTATAAAGTAGATAATATCTTATACTATAAAGTAGATAATATCTTATTAATTTACTATAAAGTATTAAGACACATGTGCAACATCTGGTTGTCTTTATTGTAAACGTTTCGCCATCCAGTGGCTTTATCAATACAAATTCTAGGACATTGTTTGAAGACAGTGAACTATATACAAAAGATGAGGTTATCAGTCCCTCGGCCTTGGAGTGGTGTGAACAGCACCGAAGTCGTGGAGTTTGTGGCGCAGAGGCAAGGATGCTGACGCATATATACTAACGTCAGGTGGAAAAGGACGTGTAGTAGATGAGGGCATAGTCACTTCCACTGGGGAATCCCGCCTTCCAGTGACTATGCCCTCATCTACTACACGTCCTTTTCCACCTTACGTTAGTATATAGCGTCAGCATCTTGCCTCTGCTCCACAAACTCCACGACTCGGTGCTGTTCACACCATTCCAAGGCCGAGGACTGATAACCTCATCTTTTTTATATAGTTCTACTGTCTTCAAACAATGTCCTAGAATTTGTATTGATAAAGCCACTGGATGGCAAACGTTACAATAAAGACACCCAGATGTTGCACATGTGTCTTAATTTCATCTTGTCGGTATTGTATACCATTCTTGTGCAACCTGTCAGACACTGCATCATCATGGAATCTTGATTCTGAGGACCTGTACATAACCTTCACAGCAACGACAGCTACTACATTAGGTACCTTTCTGTCGCTACATTCATTAGGTACCTTTCTGTCGCTACATTCATTAGGTACCTTTCTGTTGCTACATTCATTAGGTACCTTTCTGTCGCTACATTCATTAGGTACCATTCTGTTGCTACATTCATTAGGTACTTTTCTGTCGCTACATTCATTAGGAACCTTTTGTCGCTACATTCATTAGGTACCTTTCTGTCGCTACATTCATTAGGTACCTTTCTGTCGCTACATTCATTAGGTACCTTTCTGTCGCTACATTCATTAGGTACCTTTCTGTCGCTACATTCATTAGGTACCTTTCTGTCGCTACATTCATTAGGTACCTTTCTGTTGCTACATTCATTAGGTACCTTTCAGTCGCTACATTCATTAGGTAAGTAAGTAAGTACTAAGTAAGTTTATTCAGGTATACACAAATACAGTTACATAGATTATCATACATAACAGCATTATTATATTATAAATAATGCATATTGAGCTAACTGTTTCTCTTGTACTCTGTGTAACTTATATAATGACCATATAAACTGAAATTGCAATGCAACTAATTGTTTTAAATTGTTTGATCTCATTCAATTAATTGGGTTGCATCAGTTAATAAATTATTATGCTCAACTTATGTTCAAATTTTACAACTTACATACACAATTATACCTATTTTGTAAATTATCAACCATAATTTTTTACCATGTAGTCTACTATTAATTAGTCTTAAGAATGCCCACAATGCACAGCATATTAGGGGCTTTTGGCATGTATGTATCATGTCTAAATAACAACATTGTATCATGTCTAAATAAACTATTATTATTATTATTATTATTATTATATGTGTAGAAAACCCAGGATAACCCAAAAAAGTTAGACAGAGTGACTTATTTCCATTGGGGTCCATTTAATACCTTAATATTATACACTGTAGTAGATACTAGTTATTATACTATAATTAAAAGGAATAAGGTAAAAAGAGTTATTTACATGTACATGTATGTTAGCTAAAAAAAATAAAAATCATTCTCCTCCTTTCTGTCGCTACATTCATTAGGTACCTTTTGGCTCTCTTCTTGAACTGGCTCATGCTATGACTGGCTTTGACATGTGCAGGCAGTCTGTTCCATTCCTTTATTGCTGTACAATAAAAGGTGTTTGAAGCCTGGCCACTGACTGTGGGTACTACAAAGTTTTGCTCTCTCCCCCTAGTATTATGACTGCTTTGGTTCCCAGTCTTGACAAAATTGGCAGCAAGATATTCTGGACACTGTTTGTGTGCAATTTTATAAACTTGATTCAACTTAAGTTGTTTTACTCTGTCTTCAATATTCAGCATATCCAATTGTTGTAATTCATCCTGGCCTACATGTTCTCTTGGGCCCAGGTCCAGGATGAATCTTATCATTTTGTTCTGTGTGATTTGCAGTTTATCTTTCAGTTTTTTTGTCAAGGCAGAGTACCATGAAGAGCAAGCGTAGTCAATATGACATTGTATAAGGGCTAGACATAGGGTCCTGCGAGCCTCAGTAGGTAGACACTGTGCTTGTCTGTAGAGGAACTTCAGTCTGGCATTCACTTTCTTTACTACACTGTTCCCTATCAATTCTCCTGACATGCATGGGTCAAGGGATTCCCAGATATTTTACTGAGGAAACTGAAGTGATGGATTCCCCATTACATTGGACATTAAAATTATTTACCCTGCTCAGTTTATATTTCGTGCCAAAGAGTATGGCTTCTGTTTTCCCGAGGTGTAACGATAACTTGTTGTCTACTAACCATTTGCTGCAGGACTCCAGTTCCAGTCTTAATACATTAGCTATATCTTGTGGGTCTTTCCCTGATACTAACAGAGCACTGTCATCTGCATATAGTAGGAGTTTGTACTTGACACTGATGGGCATATCATTTAAATAACACAGGAATAATAAGGGACCCAGAATACTACCTTTGGGAACTCCACATGCTATCGGCAGTGGTTCTGATTCTGTTTTGTTGATTTTGACAATTTCTTTCTTATTGCTAAGATAGGACTTAAACCAGTCTATGGAACCTATGCCGATAGCTTGAAGTTTCTTACATAATACATTGTGGTTGACAGTATCGAAGGCCTTTTGCAAGTCTAAAGTTACCATTCCTATGAGGTTCCCTATTGACATTTCAGTTCTCATGTAATCCATCAGATTAATTAGGGAGGTGTTGGTTGAATAAGAGCTCCTAAAGCCTGATTGGTAACTATGAAGAATGTTGTTGTCATTAAGATACTTAACTACTTGACAGTACACCGCCCTCTCTAGAATTTTGGATATTACACTGAGTATACTAACAGGCCTATAGTTGCTGACATCAGACCTACTATTTTTCTTGAAGATAGGAGTAACTCTCCATGCGTGTCGTAAGAGGCGACTAAAATGCTGGGAGCAAGGGGCTAGTAACCCCTTCTCCTGTATATATTACTAAATGTAAAATGGGAAAGCTGAGGTATTAGTGAAGGTGAGATAGTGAAGTGAAGCTGAGGTATTAGTGAAGGTGAGATAGTGAGGTGAAGCTGAGGTATTAGTGAAGATGAGATAGTGAGGTGAAGCTGAGGTATTGGTGAAGGTGAGATTAAGCAAAATTTTATGATTTTTTCTGATGAGGCTTACTCATAGGTATATTTTATCTAAAAAAAAAAGTTTTTCAGAAAATCTTTGAAAATGCCTTGAATCGTCAAAAAATGCAATAAAACAATGTTTTATAGCATTTTTGTCTATTTATAAATTATTTACATATTTTTTCTGGCCGAGTCTTATGATAGGGTATCACTCGCATCATTCTTTAACCTCGCCTCCATCATTCGAGCAGGCTCTTTCTCTTTGCTATCACTAGGTTTAGTTATAAAGACGGTCTTTTTAGGCAAAATAAAATCGAAAAGCTGAAGGAAGAAAAAAAAAAAAACAAAAAAAAAACAGGAACCCTCTTAAAAAACCCTTCGATGATTCATAATTAAAGAGAATATCGGACATAATATTGATTTCTAAAATAGAAGCTTAAAAAAAGTGCCAGTTGCTGCAGTGTAAGTGTGTTGCTGCAGTGTAAGTGTCTGGACTAACACTAACAGCGACTGGAAGACTCTGGACTAACACTAACAGAGACTGGAAGACTCTGGACTAACACTAACAGAGACTGGAAGACTCTGGACTAACACTAACAAAGACTGGAAGAACTTTCGTTTTTCATTTTGGGCCACCCCACTTCGGTGGGAAACGGCCGACGTGTTGAAAGAAGAAAGAAGAAGGAGTAACTCTGGCCTCCTTGAACCCCTCTGGTACTGTATTAGTGGTGATGGACAGATTTATTATGTGAGCAATGGGGATTGCCAGTTCAGAGGCACCGTCTTTTATGAACTTAGATGGGATGTTATCTGGGCCGGTGCTCTTAGTTGGGTTTAACCTGCTTAGTTCTTTTTGCACGAAGTCATGAGATACACTTACTAGTTGACAACTGTTTGGAGTTACCCCTTTATTGATATAGTATGTTTTAAACTTATCAGAGTCTGTGTTAAAGGTATTTGATGGAGCTGGTAGCTTACTTACTAGTGTTGATGTGACAGTTGTGTAGTATGAATTAAAACAATTTGCCACTTTAGTTGTTTCGTGGCATACCTTGTTATCAACATTTAGTACTATGTTAAATCTATCTACGGGTTTATGGCTATACCCCAACTGTTTTAGTTGTTGCCAGAGCTTTCTAGGGTTATTCTTGTACTCTTCGATTTTTGAGCAATAGTGCCTAGCCTTTGCACCTTTTATAAGCCTCTGCACTCTGTTCCTCACCCTTTGGAATTCATTTAGTGCTGCAATATCCTGTCTATTTGCCTTAAATCTTTTTATCAACTGGTCTCTGAATTTCATATTATCTAATATCTCAGTAGTCATCCAGGGTTCAGTTCTTCGTTTAATCCTAACCTCTTTAGCTGGTTCAATATTATCAAGAATGGCATTGAACATTGTTTTGAATTTTTCCCAGGCATCATTTACGTCCGTGCAACTTGTTATCACTGATCAGTCACAATTGTGTAGCATATTTACCAGTGTTTCTTTACTGTAGTTTCTAGTTGACCTAATTTTTATTGTCCTGTGTAGGCCTATCCGTTCCCTAGTGATTTTCCTGGTACAGTAAATGATGAAATGATCACTAAGGCCTGTGGTAATGACGCCTGACTGACTAATGTTCTCAGAGTGGTTACAGTGGTACCTCGACTTACGATATTAATCCGTCAGAGAGGGCATATCTTAAGGCGAAACAATCGTTACACGAATCAATTTTCCCCATAAGAAATAATGGAAATAAATTGAATCCGTCCAAGACTTCCAAAAGTAGTTAAATAAAATATTTTTTAGAACTTTTTGACATTAAATAATACAGAATTTAATGAAGAATACCTAAATACACATGTAAATATTGTACAATAACATGTCACTTACATTTATTGAAGAGTTGTTGATGTGTGGAGGATGGGAGGAGGGGAGAAGGTGGAGTAGTATGCTAGTGTTTGGAAGGGGAATCCCCTTCCATTAACACTGCAGGTACCAAGTCCTTTTCTGGGGTTACTTCCCTTTTTCTTTTAATGCCACTAGGACCAGCTTGAGAGTCACTGGACCTCTTTTTAACAATAAATTTGTCCAGGGAGCTCTGTGTCTGGCGATTCTTTAACACATCCCTGGAATGACACACCACTGTGTCATTGTACAGGTTGCCAGCACGGCCTGCAACAGCATGGTTAGGGTGATATTCATCCATAAATGCTTGCACCTTGCTCCACATTCCACAAATCTCCTTAATCACTGAAGAAGGCACATTCTTCCATTTTTGTTCCACCTCCTCCTCCTCCTCTGAACCATTGTCCTGACCACAGGTCTCTTGTTCCAGTTGCTGTTGAAGCTCTTGCAGATCTTCAGTGGTTAGCTCTTCCTTGTGCTCCTCCACCAACTGTTCCACATCCTCACCACTCACCTCTAACCCCAAAGACTTGCCCAATTCCACAATTTCTTCCACAACAGGCTCAGGCTCAGGCTCAGGGTTCTGAGGCTCAGCCCCAAAACCTTCAAAATCCTTCTCTAGGACACAGTCTAGCCACAATTTTCTCCAGGCAGAGTTCAAAGTCCTGGTAGTCACTCCCTCCCAAGCCTTACCTATAAGGTTTACACAATGCAGCATATGGAAATGTTTTTTCCAAAATTCTCTTAGGGTTATATTCATGTCTGTGGTCACATCAAAGCACTTTTGAAACATTGCTTTGGTGTAGAGTTTTTTAAAGTTGGAAATGACCTGCTGGTCCATGGGCTGGAGGAGAGGAGTGGTATTAGGGGGCAAGAACTTCACTTTGATGAATTTAAACTCCTCCACAATTTTCTCTACCAAGTTTGGAGGATGACAAGGAGCATTGTCCATTATCAGGAGGCACTTAATTGGCAAATTATTGTCCAATAGATATTTCTTCACACTGGGGCCAAACACGCCATTGAACTAATCTAAGAAAATGTCCTTTGTGACCCATGCCTTTTTGTTAGACCTCCACATCACACACAAGTTAGACTTGCTGACACCCCATCTGCCAAACACTCAGGGATTTTCAAAAAGATACACCAGTAAAGGCTTCACTTTGCAATCACCGCTGGCATTAGCACAAAGCATCAAAGTTATCCTGTCTTTCATAGGCTTATGTCCTGGCTGTGCCTTTTCCTCCTGAGTAATGTAGGTCCTGTTGGGCATTTTCTTCCAAAACAGGCCTGTTTCATCACAATTAAACACTTGTTGGGGGAGGAATTGTTCAGCCTCTAGGTACTCCTGGAATTCAGGCACATATTTTTCAGCCGCAATTTTGTCAGAACTGGATGCCTCACCATGCCTCACAACACTATGTATGCCACTTCGATTCTTAAATTTGTAAAACCAGCCTCTGCTGGCTTTAAATTCGCTCACTTCATCACTCGTTGCAGGCAATTTCTTAACGAGATCATCATGCAACTGCCTTGCTTTTTCACATATTATTGCCTCCGAAACAGTATCTCCTGCTAACTGTTTCTCGTTGATCCACACCAACAACAACCTTTCCACATCTTCCAGCACTTGTGGTCTGTGTTTTGTGATCACAGATGAACCTTTTGCAACAACAGCTTCCTTGATTTTACTTGAATTTTTCTTGGCCACAATGGTAGCGATGGTAGAAAAGGGTTTACCATACAGCCTGGCCAGCTCACTGATAAGCACTCCACTTTCATATTTTTCTATTATCTCCTTCTTCAGTTCTATCGTACATGTATTTCTGTTCCTCTTTGTCACAGGCTTACCACTAGGATCTTTCCTTGGACCCATGGTAGCTTATTTATCAGTTGCAAGCACTAAAAACAGTGGAATAATGACAATATACTGGTATGAATGCGTGGGTGTGGGTGGGTGGTCGCTCTCGCTTGTAAACAATAGCACACTGACGCTCCCTGGAGTGAGCGCTCAGCTGGGCGCCAAGCGGACACGTCCGGTACGAATGTCGTTACACGAAGCAAACATCGTTAATCGCAATCAATTTTTTACGTTATAAATATCGGTACTCGAAAATATCGTAGGATGACAGCATCGTAACACGGGGTATGACTGTACAAAGTATGTGGTCAATTAGGGTGGCTGAGAACTGTGTGATCCGGGTTGGTGTATTAATTAGTTGAGTGTAACTATTTAAATCCAGAATTTGCTTATACCTTTTACATAGCCCGTTATTTTGCTGTTGAAAACAGATGTTGAAGTCTCCCAGTATTACTGTCTCCACATTGTTTTCAAGACCAAACAAGACTCTCGGAAAGTCCTCTAAGAACTGGTCATGGGTGGGAGGGCGATAACTAGTTCCTACTAAGATGGGTTTGGTCTTGGGAAGCTACACTTCAAACCATAGGATCTCCAGTTTATTGTTATTTAAATCAGGTCTTGGATTATAGGCTAAGTCGTTCCTTATGTAGGCACATACCCCACCACCTTTTCTATTCCTATCTAAGCATTTTATATTGTAACCTTCTATTTTGACCTCGTCATCAGTCACCGTATCATCCAACCAGGATTCCGAGATGGACGTAACTGCCGCTCTAGTTCTGTTAGCTAGAATTCTAATCTCTGCCAGTTTTGGAAGAAGTGATCTTGCATCAAGGCAGGTGAAATTGCTGACCTTGAAAATGTACAGAGAACCTTCACGGCACGCATAACTGCAATAAACCACCTCAATTACTGGGAACGCTTGAAGTTCCTAAACCTGTATTCCCTGGAACGCAGGCGGGAGAGATACATTATTATATACACTTGGAAAATCCTAGAGGGATTAGTACCAAACTTGCACACGAGTGTCACTCCCTACGAAAGCAAAAGACTCGGCAGACGATGTACTATCCCCCCAATGAAAAGCAGGGTGCCACTAGCACGTTGAGAGACAACACAATAAGTGTCAGTGGCCCAAGACTGTTCAACTGCCTCCCAGCATACATAAGGGGATTACCAATAGACCCCTGGCTGTCTTCAAGCAGGCACTGGACAGGCACCTAAAGTCGGTGCTTGACCAGCCAGGCTGTGGTTCGTATGTTGGACTGCGTACAGCCAGCAGTAACAGCCTGGTTGATCAGGCTCTGGTCCAATATGAGGCCTGGTCACAGACTGGGCCGCAGGGGCGTTGACCCCTGGAACTCTCTCCAGGTAAACTCCAGATGTCTGAAATATGAAGAATGGTTCTATTTGTGCATTACATATGCAGTTAATTTTATCATTCCTAGCTACTAGACCGTCATTATCACCATGATTTATCTGTCTGTTTTGCACCTGTACCATAGATTGAGGTCCTGGATTAGTATGGATATCACCACTTAATAGCGCCACTATAAAAGCTGTGCGCCACTGTGTTTGTTTGGGTATGTGGTGTTGCCATACCTTGGGGTGATAGTGGCACTTGTGTTTCTGGTAGGATGGCCACTGTTGGGCTTTCACTCTCCAGGGAGCTGTCACCCCATTCACCTTTTGCAGTCCCCATGACTGATTTCCTTCTTCAGAGAAATTCAGTATCATGAGAAATATAATTATGGCAGCGTGAACCTCTCTTACGCCAGCCGTGGTCACTCTTACGCCAGCCGTGGTCACTCTTACGTCAGCCATGGTCACTCTTACGCCAGCCATTGTCACTCTTATGCCACCTATGGTCACTCTTACGCCAGCCATTGTCACTTACGCCAGCCATGGTCACTCTTACGCCAGCCATGGTCACTCTTCACTCTTTATCACTTCACAACAAAAATTTGTTTTCTTTACAGTCATCCCTCGGTTTTCGGTTTTAATCCGTTCCAGATGGATCAGCTAAAACCAAAATCGGCGAAAACCAAAACTATTTTCCCCATAAGAAATAATGGAAATTCAATTAATCCGTTTCAGAAACCCAGAAGTTTGGAAAAAAATTTTTTTTTGGGGCCTTAAAGATAGATTTACATGTACAAATGAATGAAATGAATGTGGCACTTACCCTTACTGAAGACTGATGTTGTTGGATGGAAGAGAGATAGGAGGGGAGAGGGTAGAAACCCTAATTTTTGGAAGGGGAATCCCCCTCCATAAGGACTCTAGGTACCAAGTCCTCATCTGGGGTCACTTCCCTTCTTTGTCTTTTAATCCCACTAGGTCCAGCTTGAGAGTCACTGCACACCTGTGGCACTAAATATCTGTCTAGAGAGCTCTGTATCTGGTGGCTCTTTAAAATGTCCCTAAAATGGGACATGGAATTGTCATTGTAAAAGTAGCCAGCACGGATTGCAACATCTTTGTCAGGGTGATGTTCCTCTACAAATGACTGCACCCTACTCCACATTGCACAAATCTCCTTAATCTCTGAAGAAGGCACCTTACATCTTTCTTCCTCCACTGAAGCAATTTCCTCAGATCTGTTTTGTTGTTGTTGCAGCTCAAGCTCTTGCAGCTCTTCAGTGGTTAGATCTTCATTGTGGTCCTCCACCAACTCTTCCACATCCTCTCCATTCACATCCAACCCCATAGAAGTCCCCAATTCCACAATACTTTCCACAACTTCCATAGGCTCATCAGGGTTAGCTTCAAACCCTTCAAAATCCCTCTCTTGTACACAATCTGGCCACAACTTTCTCCAAGCAGAGTTCATCGTCCTGGAGGTCACTCCCTGCCAAGCTTTATCTATAAGGCCTATGCAATGGAAGATGTCGAAGTGACCCTTCCAGAACTCTTTTAGGGTCAATCTAGTGTCTGAGGTTACATCAAAGCACCTTTGAAACATTGCTTTGGTGTACAGTTTTTTAAAGTTTGCAATGACCTGCTGGTCCATGGGCTGGAGGAGAGGAGTGGTGTTAGGAGGCAAGAACTTAACTTTTACAAATCTGAATTCCTTAGGCATTTGGTCTTCCAAGTCTTGAGGATGACCAGGAGCATTGTCCATTACCAGGAGGCACTTAAGTGGCAAATTATTGTCCAATAGATATTTCTTCACACTGGGGCCAAACACTTGATTAAACCATTCCAGGAAAATTTCCCTAGTGACCCATGCCTTAGCATTAGACTTCCAAAACACACACAATTTACCTTTGTCAACACTGTATTTGCCGAACACTCTGGGATTTTCAAGTGATACACGAAAAAACTTTACTTTTAAATCCCCCCTAAACGTTCCCCATAACATAAAAGTTGTTTTCTTTCATAGGCTTGTGTCCTGACTTCCTTTTCCTCCTGTGTGATGTAGGTCCTCCTTGGCATTTTCTTCCAAAAGAGGCCTTTTTTCGTCACAATTAAACACTTGTTGGGGTTTAAATTCTTCTGCCTCTACATATTGTTTAAACTCACGCCAAATTTTTCAGCCCCCTGTTTATCTGAACTGGCACCCTCACCATGCCTTACAACACTGTGTATGGATTTTCTTATTTAACCAGCCTTTGCGGCCAAATTCATAAACCCCCCAACATTTTTCCAGGCTTTTTCTTTACAAGATAATACAACGGCCTTTCTTTTTCCCTTGATGGATTCTGCCTATCCCCCAACTTTTTTTGGTTTACCCACCAAAACCAATTTTCTCCATTTTTTCCCATTGTTTGTGATCTCTTTTTTGTTTTTTATTATTCCCCCCCTTTCCATTGGCTTTTGTTTCCCGTTTTTTTTCTTTAAAGGGAAACGATGGTTGATGGGTTTTTCCCTTTATATCTTTTTGACCTCGGAAATTACACCCTTCAAAATTTTTGTTTTTTTCTTAAATTTCCCTATTGTTTTCCCCTCACTTTTTTTCCAAAGAACTGGCACTGGAAATTTTCTTTGGGCCCCTGGTAGCTTAAAAGTAGTCACACAAAAATCGGGCCCAAAAAAACAATGAATTGTTAATAAATGTTTGTATAAACTCCGGGGGAATGTTCATAAGCGTAAAAAATGCTAGCTGGGGGCTGTGCGTGGGAGGTGCGTGGGTGGCGGGCCCTCGGCCCCTTTTTTGCGGGGCACTGGTGGCCCCAGGTCCCATTGGGGAAAGAAAAAATAATGGCGAAAACTAAGAAAAATTTTTTCCCTGAAAAAGTCGGGTAAAAACCAAAATCGGCGTGCTGGGAAAAGCAAAAACCCGGGGGGAGGGCTGTGCATTCATCTTTGCTAAAAAAGGGTCAAAAGCCAGCAAAAAACAAAAAAAAGGTCCCTTACATTGGGGGACTTTAAGAGTAAAATTCTATGTTTGCGGTTTTCCCAAAAACCCCAAAGAGATAATAATAATAATAATAATAATAATAAATAATAATAAAAATTTTAAAAATAATGAAATATGGACCCCTGGCTACAACCTATACGGGTTTGTGACGGATTAAACCGGAAAAGGGGGGTTGGCCTGTATACCCAAAAGGTTTTTAAAATATTTCAGAACTACTAAATGCCCAAATAAATTTTGGGGTATTAACAATAAAATTAGAATCAAAACCTGGTCATCGTGGTTGTCTACAAGCCCCCGGATGCAACGTCCCCTTTTTCCCGGCGGGTTTCAAAAAAACCCGGGCCCCTGTTTGGGAAAAACCCAGCTCCCACCCATCTTCCCACTGAGGGGATTTCAACCTCAGGCACCTAAAAAGGAGGGAAAATTCAAAAAAATGTTTGGGGGCGAAAATTTTTCCCGGGGGGCAGCTCAGATGAAAATTCACACATGCATGAACTTTTAAATCTCTGCCCAAAATTCAAACCAGCAAATAGTAAGCCCACAAGATTAGAATACACTGGACCTCATCTTCACCAACAAATGATCTGGTAAAATGTCATCATATCCAAAAAAAATCTCAGATCACCCCAAAATAATAGAGGTCAGACATGCATCGGGGAGCCCCAGATCAACAAAATTTATCCCCGCCGTGGGGGAGCTTTCTCCAAAATTAACTTAATTTAAAAAAAACATAAAAGGGGGGGACCAAATAAATCAAGTCCCAAATGATATAAACTGGGAAGATTGCCTAAAAACATCACGGATTAACCCATGTCTAGAACAAATTAACTCTTTGGGACTTGAGGTTTGCTCAGGCCCAATTCCAAGGAAAAAAGGAGAAGATGCAAACTAGAAAAAAGGCGCTCCTTGAGGCGAAAGGGAAAAAAAACGGAGGGCTACAGGGGGCCAATATTTTGAAATACGTGGGGGGGCACTAGTCCCGGAATCAAGGGGAACCCCGGGAAGAACTAAAAGCCATAAATAAATTTAAAAAACCCTAAATATTTCTTTTCCTTTTAAAAATAAAGTGAGAACAACAACCCCGTTTGGGCCCCCAACAAACGGGGTGGGGTTCCCCGATGACAGCAAGGGAAAAGAGTGAGGGTTTTTTAAATCCCAGTATGACTCAGTCTTTAACGAGCCATAACCAGACTGAAAAAAGAAAACCTAAATGATTTTTCATGAGATGCCACATAACTTGACAGACGTGCCTTTCTGACATCATCACTACGCCAAATGACTTTAAAAAGGCAAAAATGACATCCCGCACTGCTCCAGGCCCAGACTCATGGAACTCCGTGTTCATCAAGAACTGCAAGAACCCCCTATCACATGTTTTTCATCCGGGGGGCGGACACTGGGTCGTCCCGCCTAAAAAAAAGACATAGCCCCGCTCCAAAAAGGGGCAGTAAAGCAATACGAACTACAGCCCAAATTGCGTCGTCCCTATAAAAAAAAATCTTTAAAGGATTTAAAGAAGCAAGATCGCCACCCATCTTGATACCCATAAATTGCAAAACCCAGGACAGCATGGGTTTGGCGGCCCGTTCCTGTCTGCCCCAACTACTGGACCATACGACAAGGTCCTGGATGCTCTAGAAGATAAACAGAATGCAGATGTTATATAAAAGATTTTGAAAAACCCGACAAGTGTGACCATGGTGTAATAGCACAAAAATGCGTGAAAAAGGAATAACGGAAAAAGTTGGTAGATGGTTTAAAATTTTCCCCAAACCCTAGAACACAAAGTAGTAGTCAACAAGTAAAGTCTGGGCAGCTATGTGAAAAAAGCTCTTTCCAACAGTACTTCTCCCACCCTATTCCTCATCCTTATATCAAAATTTGACAGGGATATAAGCCACAGTGCTGTGTTTTCCTTGCAGATACACCCAATCTGTATGACAGTGTCCACCGTTGAGACACTGCAAGACTCCAAGCAGACATAAACCAAATTTTTAAAATGGGCTGCAGAAAAAAAAGAAGTTCAATGATGAAAAATTTCATCCAGATAGGGAAAAAACGTCTCAGTTTTGCTGATTGTATCATTTTTTGCCGATGGTATGGAACCGTCCCCCATGCCCCAAATACAAACCCCCAACCGCCCCCCGCACATTGTCCACAGTCTAGCATTGTTTATGCAGGTGAACATCACCCCGGAGTTCAAAAAACATTTATTAACAATTCATTGTTTTTGGTTTATTTTTGTGTGTGACTACTAAATAACCTACCTAGGGCCCAAAGAAAGCTCCCAGTGCCAGTCCTTTGGTAAAAAAGTAGAAACACGATGGAGTTTAAGAGTTGAGGCATGCAGGGAGTGGCAGGTATGCAGTGAGTGTAGCATGTATTCAGTAGTGTAGCAGGTATGCAGGGATTAACGGTATGCAGGGGGTGTCATGTATGCAGGGAGTGTAGCATGAATGCAGGGGGTGTAGCATGTTTCAGAGTGTGTAGCATATATGCAGGGAGTGTAGCATGTGAAGGGTGTAGCATGTATGCAGGGAGTGTAGCATGTTGCAGGGGGTGGAGGGATGCAGGGGGGGGTACTAATGCAGGGGTGTAGCATGTTTCAGGGGTGTAGCAGGTATGCAGGGGTGTGCAGGATGCAGGGGTGTAGCAGGTATGCAGGGAGTGTGCATGGAAGGGAGTGTAGCATGTATGCGGGAGTGTGCATGAATGAGGGAGTGTAGCAGGTATGCAGGGGTGTAGGTTTACGGGGGTGTAAGGGGATGCAGGGGGTGTGGGATGAATGCGGGGGTGTAGCATGTATGCAGAGTGTGTAAAGTATGCATGCAGGGAGTTAGCATGTATGCAGGGGGTGTAGCATGTATGAAGGAAGTGGGAGCATGTATGCAGGGAGTGTAGCATGTATGCAGGGAGTGTAGCATGTATGCAAGGAGTGTAGCAGGTATGCAAGGAGTGTAGGGATGAATGCGGGGGGTGTGGGATGTATGCCAAAGGGGCGGTATGCAGGAGTGTAGCAGGTATGCGGGGGGTGTAGCAAATGCGGGGTGTAGCATTAATGCAGGGGTGTAAGCATGTATGGAGGGGGTGTAGCAGGTATGCAGGGAGTGTAGGAGGTATACAGGGGTGTAGCAGGTATGCAGGGAGTGTTTAAAAGGTATGCAGGGGGTGTAACAGGTATGCAGGGAGTGTAGCAGGTATGCAGGGGGTGTAGCATGTATGCAGGGGGTGTAGCATGAATGCAGGGAGGTTTTGGGAAGTATGCAGGGGGGTAGCATGTATGCAGGGAGTGTAGCATGAATGCAGGGAGTGTAGCAGGTATGCAGGGAGTGTAGCATGTATGCAGGGAGTGTAGCATGTAGGGGTTCTTACGTAGTTCCTCTCCCCCCTTGTAATGTTCTTACTGATAGTTCCCCCTCAGCCTTGTAGTGTTCTTACTGATAGTTCCCCTGAGCCTTGTAGTGTTTTTACTGATAGTTCCTCTCAGCCTTGTAGTGTTCTTACTGATAGTTCCTCTCCCCGCCTTGTAGTGTTCTTCTGATAGTTCGTCTCATCCTTGCAGTGTTCTTACTGTTTGTTCCTCTCAGCTTTGTAGTGTTCTTACTGATAGTTCCTCTCAGTCTTGTTTGTGTTCTTACTGATAGTTCCTCTCAGTCTTGTAGTGTTTTTTCTTATAGTTCCTCTCCCGTCTTGTAATTTTTCTTACTGATAGTTCCCATCAGCCTTGTAGTGTTGTTACTGATAGTTCCTCTCAGCCTTGTAGTGTTTTTCTTATAGTTCCTCTCAGCCTTGGTGTTGTTCGTAGTTCCTCTCCCGTCTTGTAGTGTTTTACTGTAGTTCCTCTCAGTCTTGTATGTTCTTACTGATAGTTCCTCTCAGTCT
>WNWK01023136.1:0-31479 GCA_009830355.1 Cherax destructor
TATCTTATTAGTGAAGGTAGGATACCACTTATACTAAGCAAATATCCTAAATTTGCTTGTAACAGATAAGTGAACTGTAGATATAAATCCAAATTTATTTCCATGAACGTGCCTATCTGTGCTCATGATAATGCGAGCACAGATGGGCATGTTTGTGGAGCCACTTGCAATGTGAACAGACTGACTGATGTTGTAGTGGCCAGGCTTAGGCTTGGCTACAGGTACTTCTGGCAGTTTGGGAGACACACAGATGATGATCAAACTAAATGCAAATTATGTGATCAGGCATATGGTCACTGTCTTGAACAATATGTGCTTAATTGTGCACTTATTGAGGAATATAGAGATAGACAGTATAATAACCTATGTGACATGTCAAGATATCTTATTCATGAAATAAGATACCAATGGTACTAAGCAAATTTCCTAAATTTGCTTGTAACAGATAATTGAAATGTAGATATAAACCCAAATGTACAATTATTAACCCCTTTGGGGCCTAGTGCCTAGGCCTTTTGTGTATCCATATGCTCTTGCGCTACCGTCCACAGGATGGATATGGGGTGCAATAAACTAGCCACTTCGGTGGCAAAATCTAATCTAAAAAAAAGTAATAATTCAACACCTTTTAAGCTAAAAGGAAGCCCGTTGTTGTTGACTCAGGTGGAAGTTAAATGCGTGGGTTAGTAAGTTTAAGAACAATTATCATACATAGTAACATTTGCGTAAATTACCAATTATTACAATCAAAACTAAGAGCAAATCCCACAAGGGTCATATAGGTAAATTACTTAGGATAACCCAGAAGAGCCAAAGTGACATATTTCCATCAGGGGTTGTTTGGTCTTGCCAGAGTTTAGACAAGGATATCTATCTACATAATTGGGAACACATTGTTCCCGTTTCTGGTTATGGCGGAAGGTTTAGTGTCCCCTTCAAACCTAGCCCAGAATTATCCAATATATATTTTCCCCAAACTTCCTGAAGGTAGGGTGCAATAAGACATAAGCTTTGGTGGCCCTTAATAACCCCATTACAGGACATAATTACAGAGATGTAATCACCTATTTGTGGTTACAGGGGTTGATTCACAGCTCCTGGCCCCTCCTCTTCACTACTGGCCACTACTAGGTCCACTATCTCCCTGCTCCATGAACCTTAGCATACCTCTTCTTAAAGCTATGTATGTCTCACGCGCATGCATATATATATATATATATATAATATATATATATATATATATATATATATATATATATATATATATATATATATATATATATATATATATATATATATATATATATATATATATATATATATATATATATATATATATATATATATATATATATATATATATATAATATATATATATATATATATATATATATATATATATATATATATATATATATATATATATATATATATATATATATATATATATATATATATATATATATATATATATATATATATATATATATATATATATATATATATATATATATATATATATATATATATATATATATATATATATATATATATATATATATATATATATATATATATATATATATATATATATATATATATGTGAGAGTTTAAACACTATTTTAGGTATTTAAAGTGTTCTTATCCGGTGACAAAGTTAGGTGGAGCCTTAATAACCCTGGTGTATTCGATACGTTTTAAAACCCCATTAATAAGTTTATTCAGGTATACACAAATACATTTACATAGATTATCATACATGGCAGCATATATGTAGATTACCTAGGATAACCCCCAAAAAAGTTAGTTTTGACTGAAATAATAATGTACTCTCATCTGAGGATCGTTGACAAATTTCCCTGGTTCCTGTCTCTTGGTCACTTATCTTCACCTTATTCTGTCCGCTGGACACATTAACCACACTGGAAATAAGTCACTTTGACACTTATGATAATTTGTGTATACCTATACCTAAATAAACTTAACCAGCTTTGGGCAATACTTTTCCCAGTTATCAGACAGCAACGTATATAAGACAGTATATCACAGTAAGGTAGAAGATAAGATAAGATTCATAGCTTCACGTAATTATCACCTGGTAAGTACAGTACACACAAATTTTAGTTAATCTTAACGCAATTTTTGTCTGCCACTTGCATATTAGCTGCCAAATTTAACGATGCCACATAAAGTTTGGTAACATCAGATAAGATAATGATAAACCTCACACCATTATAACTAAAAAAATGTCATACATTTAAAATGGGAGGGGCCAAAGGTGTGGCACAAACTTTACCCTAGGGGACCCCAGCGTAAATAAGTCACTTTGTCTTTACTATTTTTGGGTTATCCTGGGTAATTTACACATGTTACTGTATGATAATTGTACTTATGCTTACTTATACCTAAGTAAACTTACATGCTCTGGCTTCAGGCCAGGAAAAAGTATTAATGATGCTAAACTCTGTCTACTCATTTCTACAAAATAATTAATATCCAGTGGGCCTCTTAATTGATGTAAGAAAATCATCTTACACTGTAGATCCTAACATCTTGCTGCTGAAACTACAGCATCTTGGTATCAGAGGTCATGTGACAATGTCACTATCTGACTTTTTTTGGGTTATCCTGGGTAATTTACACATGTTGCTACATATGATAACTGTACTTATGTGTACCTATACGTAAGTATACTTACTTAATGACACTACCTCATTAACACAAACTATCAACACAGGGGTGCCTCAGGGTAGCATCCTTGGCCCTCTATTATTTCTTATCTACATCAGTGATCTATCAAATGCCTCCCAGGAACTTAAACCAGTTCTTTTTTACAGATGACAGAACATTTGTTATATCTAATCCAGATCCTCTTGTCCTTAACAACACAGTGAACGAAGAACTTGTAAAGATTTCTACCTGGATGGCAACCAGCGAAGTAACTCTCAGTATTGACAAGACCTACATGTTGTTTGGGAATAAAGCTAAAAATGCCCAGTTGAACATAAAAATAAAAAATTCACACAGAAAGGCAAGACGAGAGGAAATTTTTGGGGATACACCCAACACATACCTAAGAAAATTTCCAAAAGTGGGAGCATTATACTATCAAAAATATACTACTGTACGTTGTTTCCAAAATAACATTACACACTCTGTACTAGTCTAATCTATCCCTACCTCATAGTATTTGTGCTTGGGAATCTACTACAACATTTTGTATATGCAGGACACCCAAAATGAACTTTATCCTAGCACTCTGACTCTTCCTGGAGAGCTGTAATGGAGCACACAGACATAGTACAGTGGAACCTCGGCACTTAAACTTAATTCGTTCCAGAAGGCTGTTCGAGTGCCGATCTGTCCGAGTACCGAACAGATTTTTCCAAACCAATTTTCTTTTTAGTTGGCTGTTATTACTAACCCTCTTAAGCCCCATGGTGACTTATTTAAACAATATAAAAACACCAAAAAATGTGAAGAAACACAAAATAGTTTACAGCAAAGTTCTGGCAGGCTGTGTTTGTTTGGTTGAGTGCTGAGCAAACGGCCGACTACCGAACGATTTGTTTACCGAACAAAGCATTTGAATACCGAATTGTTTGAGTACGGAGCTGTTCAAGTACTGAGGTTCCACTGAACAAGAAATAAGTATCTCTGATATACTGCATGTTTGACTTAACCTATACAGGAACTCCACACAAACAGAGGGCCCTAAAATTTGGAACTCCCACAAAGATGAAAAAAACTTCCCTTCAGTCACCTGCTTCATAAATACAGTGGACCCTCGGTTTTCGTTGAAAATTCTTTCCAGAATGCTGTTTGAGTGCCATTACCAAATGAATTTGTTCCCATAAGGACAAATGTAAATTAGATTAGTTGTTTCAGACCCCCAAAAATACACTTACAAAAGCACTTACAAAAGTGCTTACATAATTGTTCGAGTTTGGAGGTGAACGAAAACCGAGGGTCCACTGTACAATCAAAAAGCATCTCCTAAATCTGACTTAGACAATTTACATTTAAGCCTGATGTATCCATAGTAACCTTGTTGATCCAAACCATATTAGTATTCAAACTGATGTTCACACTGCCACCAGTCTGTTGTAACAAATGTGGTAACCAAATATACCCTCTACCTCAGTATTCCATGATATAAATGTTGTACCAAATAGTTACACAAGATCTCAAAATATCTTAGTTCATATACCAAACTGTCATGGTATTTAAATGTCACATATGGCTAACAGTAGCAATTATAAATTAATTTTAAGGATGACCAAAATGCACTGCATAACAAAGTACAGTGGACCCCCGAGTTTCGTAAAAACTTCACTCCTGAAGTCTGCTCAAGTGCCATTACCGAACGAATTTACTCCCTTAAGGAAAAATTTCACGTAGGTTAGTCTATTTCAGACCCCCAAAAATACACTTCCACAAGAACTTACAAAATTATACTTACATAATTGCACGATTTCCGGGGTATTCGTTAACCGAGGGTCCACTGTATACAGTGGACCCTCGGTTTTCGTTGAAAATTCTTTCCAGAATGCTGTTTGAGTGCTGTTACCAAATGAATTTGTTCCCATAAGGACAAATGTAAATTAGATTAGTCGTTTCAGACCCCCAAAAATACACTTACAAAAGCACTTACGAAAATACATTTACATAATTGTTCGAGTTTGGAGGTGAACGAAAACCGAGGGTCCACTGTAGTTTATATGTGTCAGGTACTCCTATGTCAATTGTACTGTATTTCACTTTATAGGAATAAAGTTGTTATGTTTGCTAATAATAATAATTTGTAATAATAATAATGATAATAGGTATGACTTTACTGGAGTTTACCTGGAGAGGGTTTCGGGGGTCAACGCCCCCACGGCCCGTTCTGAGACCAGGCCTCATCGTGTATCAGGGTCTGATTAACCAGGCCGTTACTGCTGGCCGCACGTAAACCGACATACAAACCACAGCCCGGCTAATCAGGTACTGACTTTAGGTGCCTGTCCAGCGCCTTCTTGAAGACAGACAGGGGTCTATTTGTAATCCCACTTATATATGCTGGGAGGCAGTTGAACAGTCTTGGATCCCTGACACTTATTGTGTTCTCTTAGTGTACTCGTGGCTTCCCCATGCTTCTCATATTTTTTTTTTATAATGGTCTTGAGAGCACACAGGTGTTATGGGTACGTACATACATGTATACATACTAGTACATTATACAGTATTGACTTAACTTAGAATAATCCAATTAAGTGAAACAATGTTATATCAAGTGTTGGTGTCCTAATTAACTTTAACCCTTTCAGGGTCCGTGCCGTAGTTCTACGGCTTTGAGTTCTGGGTCCAAACCGTAGTTATACGTCATGAGCTCAGCTCACTCAGATAAGCTTTGAGCGGTAAATTTAGGCCTAGATATGAGAGAATACATCTCTGTGGTAAGTGTGCACCACATAAAACAAATCCTGCAGCACACAGTGCATAATGAGAGAAAAAAAACTGAAACCGTAATTTTCGATTAAAACAGTGACTTTGCAGTGTTTTCTCGTATACTTTTTATAGTTGTATTTGCAATCTCTTGGTCTCATTTGATAGAATGGAAGATATATTACAGATATATAGATGATTTTGATTGGTTTTAGTACTGTAAATGGCTTGAAACTGAGCTCAAAATAGTGGAAATGTTAATTTTTTGCCGATGTTCAAGAGTAAACAAATCACCTCAAACGTCTAATACGCGCCAGCTGGTGGGTCTAATATACGTTCACAAATGTGGTGATATTATTTGTACAATTATTACAATATTGCATAACAGTAAATCTCCCATTTTTTGGTTTGAATAAAAATTCATTATGTGAATAAAAAATAAAAATGGAATTCATTTATAAAGACTGAAAATGTAACTAATGAACAGAGGAAATGTTAGTGTAGTGCCAGGAATGCCTGCACTGTTTATTCTGCACCCTATTTTGAAATTGGAATATTTTGAACTTTGAGTTAAATTGGCTAAATTACCAATTTCCAGTCACTTTATTTTGTAGTTGAAACAGTTGACTGGGCGATTTCTTGTGCTCAATCGATAGAATAGAAGTAATACTAGTGAAATAGCTAAGAATTTGGTCGACTGGAATAACGTAATTGGCATAAAATGGGAGTCAAAGTTGGCAAAATCGCAGATGCATAAATATCGCTGACACATCAAAATTCGCGAGAGCATAATTTCGTCAATTTTCAATCAAATTTCGTACTTTTTGTTTTTTTGTTTTATTACCTTCAGAAAAAGATTCTCTACCATTTCATGGCCTTGGACCCTGAAAGGGTTAATACAGTCTGATTTTTTTTGGGTTATCCTAGGTAATTTACACTTATGTTACTATATATGATAATTGTACTTAAGTGGACCTGTACCTAAATAAACCTAGTGCATACAGCCGATGACACCTATCGTTCATGTGCACACACCAGTGATTTTGTATTTGCTTTTCAAATTGTACTCCTTGCAAAAGAGATGCCTGATGCTGGTCAAGGGCTCTTCATCCAAGAAATCAAAGCTTTCCTCCACTTTCTCAAATCAAGACTGATTACCTCTTAGGCATTGTTTCGCCCTCTATAAGAATCTTCCAATTGTGCTAATGTATTTTCCTTTGGCAGCAATGTATCAGAATGCATAATGACCTAACGATGAGCACTGCTGATGAAGTTACTGATGGCATACACCCTGAAGAACTTCACAAACTGAGATATCAGTGTGCTGTCAACAAAGAGGGACAAAAGCTGCTCTGCACCATATTTAATTGGTCCTACCTGGGAGGCAATCTACCAATCAAGGAATATTTATTCACCAACATCAATTTCACTAATGGAAAGTACAAGAGAATTTTCAATCATGACCAACGTGAAAAACTGAACGCTGGGAATCATGTCAGCAGCTTTGATATAACCCTTCTTTACAAACTTCTCCATCACGTCTGTGACCTTAAACAAAATGATGAAGAGTGGAATTCAGAGGGGCCAAATGGACCAACTTTGGAAAACCTAATATTCAAGTTAAAGGAGCACCGGAATTTTCTGGCTCACGAAAATCCACAAATGACTGAGCAGCAAATGTATCTGAAGCTTGATGAACTTCGACAGCTATACGAGAGGATAATCTGTGAGGCTGGAAGCCGTTTCTGTAAAATGCCCATAGAAATTGCCCGTATCATTAATGCCATCAATTGCAATATTGATAGCATCTGCAAGAAGATTCGCGAACCCCTTGGACCACAAGATATCAGTCAGTATCAGCAAGAGATCAGAGAAATTAAAGAACAACTCAAATGCAACATTGAGCAAATTGCTAAAGAAGAGGTGAAAAAATTATATGCTGACACTTGCTATATAGATCCAGCACCATGGTTACTGATGCACTGCCAAATCAAGCCAACACAGATCTTCACTAAATTTACTATGAAAGAGGATGATGCCTATGGCCTGACAGAAGAGGATCAACAAAGAGAGATTTCATTTGATGGCATTTTAGAGGTCAAGTGTAAGGACGGTCGTTCTCCTGAAGTGGTGATACTGACTGGGGAAGGGGGAATCGGGAAAACGACTTACCTAAAGTACCTGAAAGAGAAGTGGCTTACAGACCAAGAGGCAGTGCCAGGCCTGGATGCAGTAGAATTGCTGTTGTTTGTTGAATGCCGCCATCCTACCATAAGCACATTTGACCAGATGCTGGAACACATACTTCACGACATATCTGGAAAGGTGAATGTGGAATTTAAGCTCATCAGAGATATAGTACTCCACATGCAGCTAGTTATTCTCGTGGATGGATTCGATGAAGTCAACAAGGCGTCTGGCTGTCTAATACGAGAACTTTTGAATCTTCCCCGACATAATATAAGGATTATCTTCACTACCAGACCTTACAGTACTAATAGTCTCACCAAGCAAATACCAAACTCCAAAAGACGAATAAATTTGATCATGAGTGGCATTACCCCAATTCATCACCAACAGTTTGTTGAGCGCCTCTGTCATAGCTTGGATGAAAAGAAAAGCTTTCTTATAAGAGATCAACTGAAAAAAAAACTGTTGGTCCTGAAGTATCAACTTGGAATGCATCTGAACAATCCACTGACTCTCACACTTATAGCACTTCTTTTTCTCAAAGACCCAACTAAAATAGATATGCTCTCCACTGCCACTGACCTCTATGAAGAACTGAGAAAATTGCTCACTGAAAAACTTACTGAAAGATTATCTAAATATTCATTTGAATTAGAATTAGAAGAAAAATGTTACCAATTTCTGGAGTATAGTGATGCTCTCTCCTTCAGAGCAATGAAGCGTCAGGAGTATGAGTTATGGAGTGATACAGTAGAGAGCTTAAAGCAAAAGTGTAGGGATATAGGACTAAACCACAATGAGGTCTTATCTGCATATTTCACCACTCGTTGCTCAAGACAAGGTCTCCAGACAATTTTATATTACACTTACCATCACTTGAAGTTGCAAGAATTTTCAGTGGCTAAACATATATTGAAAGAAATCACTCAGTGCAGTAACCTAGAAGATACTGTTAATGAGTTACTCCTAGAATGTGAAGTCTTTAAGAAAGAGAATAGGTTTCAGAATGTGCTAGTTCACCTTACAAGCCTTCTTGCAAAAAATCATCCCATTATCCTTGTCAGATATGCAGCAACAATTATCAATTTAGTGCCTCTAAATATAACCTGTATTGACTCTGTGTTAGCTCACATTAGAGAATCCAAATACAGTGAATGCATTGTCAGAGCTGTTGCAGCCAAACTTGACATGCACAGCAGCAATGAAAAAGGCCAGTGGCAAATCACAGATTATAGCAACATTCCAAGCCTCTCTTTAGTGTTAAAGCATACTTGTGTGGTTCCAGACATGTTAATCCTAAGCATTAGTTCTTATGTGTTGCACCCTCTTCTTACACAAGCACTCTCCCATCTGTCCGAGCAGAATACAAGACTGGCTTTGGACTTTCCCCAACATTATTTTGGGTCAGACAATTCTCTTGTAGATGATGTGCTGTCAGTATTGTTAAATTGTAGAGGTCCTTGCCGAATGATGGGTTTCCGTGGCCCCCTCTCACCAGTGGCAGTAAAGATGCTTCCCGAGTGTGTAGAGGAACTCCGCTTGCTGATTGACCCTGCTGGTCTCCATGCCCTCAACAAACGATTACCCAGCCTCTGTCGGCTCAACACTTTGGGTGAGTGATACTTTTGCATGGTAAAACCAATAAAATATTCATTTAAATAATGTGTTAGTGCAATATTCAAACCAGCAGCTTACTATATAACTTACTATATAACCAACAAGGAAAGTCTGGATGTGAGAGTGGTGGTTTTTATCTGGCAATTATTGGATGGAGGATTGAATCTCCACCATGTTCAATATGAAATGGACCACCCAGGTTTAGTGTTTCAAAATAATAATAATAATAATAATAATAATAGTTTATTGTGACATGATACAAAGATGTACAGTGGGTTATAAGAATGGGGTGTACATGCCAAAAGCCCCTAATATGCAGAGCATTGTGGGCAAACTTAAAATTAACTTACAAGTACTAAATGGTAAAAATTATAGTAAACAATTTACAATATAAGTATACAGTGGACCCCTGGTTTTCGTGATTTTTTCGTTCCAGAATGCTGTTCAAGTGCCATTACCAAACGAATTTATTCCCATAAGGAATAATGTAAAGTACTAGACTAGTCCTTTTAGACCCCAAAAATACACTTACAAAAGCATTTACAAAAATACACTTACATAAAAGGACGAGTTTGGAGCATCACGAAAACCGGGGGTCCACTGTATAGCTGAGTATTTAAGCTATGAAATTTGAACATAACAATCATCATAACTATCATCAGTTAGGTTAAAGCAGCATGGCAATAATCTACACGTGAAGCAATAATAATAATAATAATTTTTATTTGGACATGATACAAAGAATTACATTTGGTTATTGAGATTACATGAGGTGTACATGCCAAAAGCCCCTAGTATGCAGGGCATTTTGGGCAGACTTAAAATTAACTTAAAACTAGATTGTAAGAATTTTTGTAGATAGTATACAATGAGTAAAGGTGAGTATTTAAGCTATGAAATTTGAACATAGTTTTGTACTTTTGTCTTCATTATAAAATTAATTAAATCAGATTAAACAAATTAAAGCAATAATAATAATAAAATAATAAAAAGTTATGGTTGATAATTTATAAAATAAGTAAAGTTGCATATCTAAGTTTTAAAGTTTGAATATAAGTTGAACATATCAATTAATTGTAGCAATTTATTGCAGCAATGCAACTAATTGAGTGAGATAACAATTTAAAACAATTAATTGCATTGCAGTTAGTTTATGTGGTCATTATAATATAAGTGTTGTGGGAATAATTAGCTAAGTAAGTATTATTCATAACAGGTTTTACATTCATTCATTCGTTCATTCATACATTACATTGACTTTAAAGTCAGGTTTTACGTTAAGTGATTATTCTACTTTGCTATGAATGGTTGATATGGAGCAATTATCTTTGGGTGAGAAGGTGTTTTTTTAGCATCGTTTTGAATTAGGGTACAGGTAGGGTTTCTTTGGCAATGACAGGTAATGAATTCCAAATTTTCGTGCCTTTTATGTGCATTGAGTTTTTACATAGTGTTAGGTGGACACGGGGAACATCGAGGAGTGATCTGTGTCTAGTGTTATGGTCATGTGTCCTGTTAAAATTAGTAAGGAGAAGTTTGAGTGGTGGGTTAATATCTGCATAGAGTGTTCTATGTATGTAATAGGCACAGTAAAAAGTATGGATGTCTTGTATGGTGAGTAAGTTTAGGTTTTTGAATATTGGTGGAGTATGTTGCCTGGAGTGAGAATTTGTTATCATTCTAACTTTCAGATTCAGATTCAGACATTTGTCTCGAAACTACATTAGATAGAAATGTCATGCTATAAAAGCTTATAACTAACTCGCCCAGCACTTTTAACATAACCTAGGCAAATGCAGAACTTAAGCTGCCACAAATCACATTCATTGTTTCCCTCACTTGTACATGCACATACATACTGGGAATTTAACTTTAGATTATCCTGCAATTTATGAAGACTTTTTACATTTGTTCCTTAAATTTATATCACTACTCTACTGTACTGGACTATCATTCTCTATATGTAAAATACAGTATATTATTACATTCATGGGGATATGTTAAACCTGTAGGGGTTATAAAGCACCTGGGTAATTGGAGACAATTACAGTATGTTAAAAATGGTATAAAATACAGTGGACCCCCGAGTAACGTAAAAACTTCTTTACAGAAGCCTGCTCAAGTGCCATTACCGAACGAATTTACTCCCTTAAGGAATAATGTCACATAGGTTAGTCTATTTCAGACCCCCAAAAATACACTTCCACAAGCACTTACAATATTATACTTACATAATTGTATGATTTCCGGGGTGTTCGTTACTCGAGGGTCCACTGTACTGACAAATTTATTCAACCATTATTTAAATTCATAATATTCTGCAAAATAATATGGAGATTACTTGAATAAAGCTTATTGCACATTATCCTGGTAAGCAAAACATTAAACTTTCTTAACCCTTTCAGGGTCCAAGCCGTAGATCTACGCATTGTCCACAGGGTCCAAGAATTTTCAAAAAAATTTTTTTATTTTTTTCTTATGAAATGGTAGAGAATCTTTGTCTAAAGGTAATAAAACAAAAAGTATGAAATTTGGTGGAAAACTGACGAAATTACACTCGCAAATTTGACTGTGTCAGTGATATTTACATTTCGACGATTTTGCCTACTTTGACCCCTATTTTAGGCCAATTACATTATACCAGTTGACCAAATTCTTAGCTATTTCATTAGTATTATTTCTATATTATTGATTGAGCACAAGAAACTGCCCAATGAACTTTTTCAAGTAGCCAATAAAGTGATCAGAAATTGGTAATTTTGCCAATTTCACACAAAGTTCAAAATATTCTAATTTCAAAACAGCGTCCAGAATAAACAATGCAGGCATTTCTGGCACTAAAATAACATTTCCTCTGTTTATTAGTTATGTTTCTAGACTTTACACTTGAATTCCATTTTTATTTTTTTATTTACATAAAGAATTTTTATTCACACCAAAAAATAGATGAATTACTCTTATGCAATCTTGTAATAATTGTATAAACACTATCAGTGCATTTGTAAACGTATATTAGACCCACCAGTTGACGTGATTTGTTTACTCTTGAAACTCAGCAAAAATCAAGCATTTCCGCTACTTTTAGCTCAATTAGAAGCTATTTTCAGTATTAAAACCAATCAAAATCATCTCTATTTCTGTAATATATCTTCCATTCTATCAAATGAGACCAAGAAACCGTGAATGCAACCGTAAAAACCACATGAAAATACACCACAAAGTTGCTGTTTTAATAAAAAAAACACAGTTGCATTTTTTTTTTTCTCATTATGCACTGTGTGCTTCAGGATTTACTTTATATGGTGCACACTTACCACATAGATGCATTCTTTCATATCTAGGCTCAAATTTACCGATCACAGCTTATCTGAGTGAGCTGAGCTCATGGCATAGATCTACGGCTTGGCCCCTCAAAGGGTTAATACCAAATGCATGTACAGTGCACCCCCGGATTTCGTCATTAATTCATTCCTGAATGCTGTTCAAGTGCCATTACCGAACGAATTTGTTTCCCATAAGGAATAATGTAAATTAGATTAGTCCTTTTAGACCCCCAAAAATACACTTACAAAAGCATTTGCAAAAATACACTTACATAATTGTTTGAGTTTGGAGCAGTACAAAATCCAGGGGTCCACTGTACAGTAAACCCTGGATTTAATACATAATAAGGGGAAGCAGTTGGTGGATTGAGAGGAGATTATTTTAGTGCTAATGGTAAAAACAGTTGTGTAACCTATAGACTTTATCTGCAGTTTCTAAATTAACCCAATGGATCTTGTCTAAAGTTTCCAGACTGTTAAAAACAAGGTCCATTCATCATACAGTACAGCCAGATAGTTATTATTCTTGTTTTTTATTATCATTATACTGTATTCATGGGGAAGTGTTAAACCTGTAAGGGTCACAAAGCACCTGATGCATTGAAGGTAAACAGGATTAATGAAAGGCAGGCAAGGGTAGCTTCAATTCCTTACATCAAGAACTCATCACTAGCATCCAGGCATCCCCTCTTGATTTCCAAAACTGTTAATACGTAGTAGGGATGGAATAGTACCAAAATTTCTGAAGATAACCAAAAGAGTTAGAGGTATTGAGAAGATGGAGGGAATATTTTAAGGAATTGTTAAATGATGATGAAGATAGGGAAGAAGTGATTTTGTGTATTGGGCAGGGAGGAATAACATCTTGTAGAAGTGAGGAAGAGCCAGTTGTGAGTGTGGGGGAAGTGCATGATGCAGTGGGTAGATTGAAAAGGGGGTAAAGCAGCTGAGATAAAGACAGAAATGTTGAAAGCAGGGGGGATATAGTTTTGGAGTGGTTAGTGTTTTTATTTAACAAATGTATGGAAGAGGGTACGGTACCTAGGAATTGGCAGAGAGCATGCATAGTTCCTTTGTATAAAGGTAAAGGGGACAAAAGAGAGTGTAAAAATTATAGGGGAATAAGCATGTTGTGTATACCTGGTAAAGTGTATGGTAGAGTTATTATTGAAAGACGGAGACCAGGATCACAGATGAACAAGGAGGCTTTAGGGAGGGTACGGGGTGTGTAGACCAAGTGTTTACAGTGAAACATATAGGAGAACAGTATTCATATAAGGGTAAAAAGGTTTTTGTGCCATTTATGGATTTGGAAAAGGCATGTGATAGGGGGGGCAATGTGGCAGATGTTGCAAATGTATGGAATAAGAGGTAGGTTACTAAAAATAGTTTAGAATTTTTACAAGGATAGTGAGGCTCAGGTTAGAGTATGTAGGAGATTATTATTATTATTATAATCAAAAGAAGTGCTAATGTATGTAGGAGAGAGGTAGATTATTTCCCAATAAAAGTAGGCCTTAGACAGGGATATGTGATGTCACCATGGTTGTTCAATATATTTATAGATGGGGTTGTAAGAGAAGTGAATGCTCAGGTGTTCGCAAGAGGCGTGGAGTTAAAAGATAAAGAATCTAACACAAAGTGGGAGTCGTCACAGTTGCTCTTTGCTGATGACACTGTGCTTTTGGGAGACTCTGAAGAGAAGTTACAGAGGTTGGTGTATGAGTTTGGTAGGGTATGTAAAAGAAGGAAATTAAAAGTGAATATAGGAAAGAGTAAGGTGATGAGGATAAAAAAATTAGGTAACGAAAGATTGGATATCACATTGGAGAGAGGGAGTATGGAGGAAGTGAATGTATTCAGATATTTGGGTGGGTGTGGACTTGTCAGCAGATGGGTCTATGAAAGATGAGGGAAATCATAAAATTGATGAGAGGAAAAAGGTGAGTGGTATACTGAGGAGTCTGTGGAGACAAAGAACATTATCCATGGAAGCAAAGAGGGTATGAAAGTATAGTTATACCAACACTCTTATATGGGTGTGAAGCATGGGTGTGAATGATGCAACAAGGAGAAGGCTGGAGGCAGAGTATTATCCAGAAGGCTGAGGAGGGGTTGTTGAGGTGGTTCAGACATGTAGAGAGAATGGAACGAAATAGAATGACTCAGAGCGTATAAATCTGCAGTGGAGGGAAGGCGGGGTAGGGGTCGGCCTAGGAAAGGTTGGAGGGAGGGGGTAAAGAAGGTTTTGTGTGCAAGGGGCTTGGATTTCCAGTAAGCATGCGTGAGTGTGTTAGATAGGATCGAGTGGAGATAAATGATTTTTATGACGACGTGCTGTTGGAGTGTGAGCAAGGTAACATTTATGAAGGGATTCAGGAAAACTGGCAGGCCGGACTTGAGTCCTGGAGATGGGAAGTACAGTGCCTACACTCTGAAGGAGGGGTATTATTGTTGCAGTTTTATAATTGTAGTGTAAGCACACCTCTGGCAAGACATTGGAGTGAATGATGAAAGTTTTTCTTTTTTGGGCTACCCTGCCTTAGTGGGAAACAGCTGATGTGTTAATAAATAAATAATAACCAACACTCAATTTTAGGCCAATACTGACACCATCAAAATAAACTAATACGTGCTAACACTGATACATTGGTACAAATACATTTACATACATTATCATACATAGCAGCATCCTAGGTTCTCTACACATATGCTGCTATGTATGATAATGTATGTAAATGTATTTGTGTATACCTGAATAAACTTACTTACTTACTTACTTACTTAACCCTAGTTGGTAGTAGAGGTATAGTAAGATGGTAAACGTTTATTGCATGTAAGTAAAATTTTTGGTTCTACAGGAGTGAGGTACAAGGATGAAGATCGGACTGATGTAAACAAACTCCCGGTACTCAGATTTTCAGGACCTAATCTGTACTTCACCTTTAATCCAACCATCACAGATAACGATGAAGACTTGGACTGGGCTTCTGGAGTATTTGCTAAACTCTGCGCTGGCAGAGATCATGGGACCTGTGCAAGTATTCTGTTCAAAAACACGTACCTTACAGGTACATAATTAGAATCTAAGCTTTGTTAAAACTTTTACCTGTAAAGACTTTGGAAAGCTGTTGATCATAATAAAAAAAAATATCTAATTTCATTATTCCTAAGCCTCTTTGGGAGCTCCCTATATTGAGGGGCAGCCATATTCACAAGTTTTCTGTGGTTGTAGCATATTAAATGAAAAATCTTGATACCACAATACAGCAATTAAACTACATAAACTTATAAATAGATAATCACTAGGCATATGTTGATCAGTTGTTTTTGAAATATTTTTTAATCTATTGTAATCATATGCTAATATATTATCTATATCTATTTTCCATGCTTGTGGATAATATAATGAATTGTATACAGTGGACCCTCGCTATTCGAACATTCTTCATTCCAGAATGCTGTTCCAAGTGCTGTTACCAAACGAATTTATTCCCATAAGGAATGATGTAAATTAGATTAGTCCATTTCAGACCCCCAAAAATACACTTATAAAAGCACTTACAACAATAAACTTACATAAAAGGGCGAGTTTGGAGTGTTCGAATAGCGAGGGTCCTCTGTACAATATTTTCACTATTTTATTTTTTCAAGCATTTTTAAGAAATTCCAATTTTTTATTAAGATGTACAGTATATAATTGTAAAGCACTTATTTAGAGTAAAGTGCCTAAACTTGTAGTTTTTATCACATTCTTTTCTTGAATCCCCATTTCAGCACTCCTTCCCCATTACTTTATAGTTTATAATTTTTCTTCAATGGTGCAAAATAATATTCACTGCTTTATTTTAATCTTTTGTGGGTGGTTATCATAAGCCTGTGATAGCATTTTTATGATTTATTTGTGGTTCATATTCTTAACTCTGAGTCATTGATAATTATGTCCTTGAATTTTCTTTTTTTGATGGGGTGTGAAACACTATAGCAGCATTTTTATTTAAATTTTGGTTTAACATATATTCAAAACAGTTTTCTGGGGGGAAACACACAGCCTGTTGGGGTCACACACTGAAAGATTTTCAGTAATGAAATTCCATCAACCACAGTTGATGGATGAGATGATGACTGCCTAAAGTGGGCTTATGATCAATTTACACCCTAACTAGATTGAAAAACTAGCTATACTATACAGAAATTCTAGAAAAAGAGAGCTTGTACTGACTGCTGACAATTACATTTTGTCCTGAAATTGCTCACATTTAACCATCAACACTAATATTTTTAGCAAAGTGTAAAGAGTACCCCTAACCATGCATTTTCCACAGCCTGTGGAGTGGAGAAACTCCTCAGTGTTCTTCATAAGAAAGGAGTGAGGGTAACTGAGCACTTGCACATCTATTCATCACATATTCCTTCTCCAGACAGTGACAATAAACTCAAGAATCTTGCCCACACTCTTAATCTTAGTGAAGTCTGCTGGCATCAGAGGTATGAGAACTCCACTAATGACTGTAAAGTATTACAATGATTAACAGGACTAAAAATATTGTTAAAAATATGAATTGGTGGCATATAAAACTCCACTCATTGTTTACAGTTTTAAACAAGAAATTATGGTACAGTGAATTTAAATTATATAATGGGTAACAAAGTAATACAGCCTCTCCTCACTTAGCGACATACTCGTTAACCGACGACTCGGACTTATGACGGGCTTTCCGACCAGTATGCATACCTAAATAATGTATATTAGTACACTACAATATACAGTACACTACTGTATAAACACTTAAAAATATACCAGAAATATTATAAATGGTCCAAAGGTGACATTAAAAAAATATCAAAGATGGTTGACACAAACCCACTACCATTATAGTATGCTCCTCACTTAGCGACAAATTCATTTACTGACGTAGTCTTAGGAATAGAATTCCGTCATTAAGTGAGGAAATGCTGTAATTTTAACAATGCTACTTGGTAAAGTGAAACATTAATTTAACTGATTAACCCTTTGGGGGTCGACAGGCCTTCTCAGGAAAGTGTTCCTGGGGTCGAAAATTTTTTGGAAAAAAAAAAATTAATTTTTTCTTATGAAATGATAAGAGAAGCTTTTTCCGATCATAACACCACCAAAATTATGAAATTTGATAAAAAAACTAACGAAATTATGCTTTCGCGAAGTTATCGGTATCTATGACACTGATGCATCGGTGATTTCACCCACTTCGAGCCCTATTTTCGACAAATTCCAATGTTTTAGTCTCCTAAAATTATAGCTATTTCGCTAGAATTCCATTTCTTCTATCGAATGAGTAGAAGAAACTGCCTATTTACCAATTTCATCTACCCAAAATAGTGGTCAGAAAATGGCAATTTTCCAATTTCACACAAATTTCAAACGATGCCAATTTCAAAATAGGGTCCAGAGTAAACAAGGCAGACATTCCTGGCACTAAAATAACATGTTCTCTGTTCATTAGCCACGTCTCCAGGCCCCTGTTCCATTACTTTTGCTTTCCATTTTGAATTTTTATTATCACAAAAATATAAGATTTACTGTTATGTATACAACTGCATCATTGTAAAAATGGTATAAATAATAGCAGAGCACTTGTGCATGAATATAAGCCTCGCCAGTTGATGTGTATTGGACACATGGTGTGATTTGTTTACTCTTGAACATCATAAAAAATCGAACATTTTCGCTACTTTGAGCTCAATTTCAAGGTACTTGTCATTGTCATACCAATCAAAATCATCTCTATTTCTGTAATATATCTTCCATTCTATCAAATGAGACCAAGAAAACGAGAATACATCGATAAATACCATACGAAAATCGACTGCAAAGTCGCTGTTTTAATCGAAAAAAACGGTCAGTTTTTTTTTCTCTCATTATGCAGTGTGTACTGTAGGATTTTTTTTATACTGTGCACACTGACCACACTGACCTATTCTTTCATATGTATGCCTACCAGACGTTTTCTGCTTAAATTGAGGCAGCTAGAATTTGGGCGTACTAGTACGGCACCAACCCCTGCTCGTAAAACGTACTAGTACGGCACCGACCCCGAAAGGGTTAATGGGAGGGGGAGTGGCTGATAATGTAAAGTATCCATTAAATTCAAATGATGAGATTGTCTTGTCATGACTGCAACAATGACAATTATGGAATCAACCGACTTTGTTGTTTCCGAAATTAATTTACCCAGTGGATCATAATGACGGAAAATTTAGAAATCTGTGAACTTTGTTGTTTTCAGACTATACACTGTCAGGATTTTATGTTAAACTCAAAATCCATTAAATTGAGTGTTGCTGTGTTTCTACCTTTTTTGGTCAGCTGTATTTTGAAAATATCAAATTATTATTATTATTATTATTATTATCAAAAAGAAGTGCTAAACTGAAAATATCAAAGCAACTGCTATATAGATTATAAAAATATTTGTTTAACAAGTTGCTATAACTCACTTTTCAGTTTTAACCCTTAAACGGTCCACACGTATATTTACGTTAGCACTGCTACTGCCCCAAACGTATTTTTACGTTTGATTTTTCCTGCCTCCAAATTTGGCACGATTGGCCTGAGATGCCTGGTCAGCATAGAATGGATCTTAACACTCGGTGTGTGCCATATTAAAAAAATCTGGGACCACTTAGTACCTTGTGGGAGCACCAGTTAAATTGAGGGCCAGCTAGAGCAAACACCATAGATTCACTGATGGCATGTCATATTAACACTCCCCTTTGAAGTGGAAAGTGATGTCGGCAGGCTGGCAGGCCAGCTGGCTGCCTGCCTGCCTGGGGACCTGGCTGGCAAACAGCTGGTTGGCCACCTGGCTGGCCAGCAGCTGGCTGGTCAGCTGGGTACCTTATTGGCTTTCTATCTCTGTCTGTCTGTCTGTATCTATCTGTCTCTGTCTCTATCTCACAGGAACACGTATGTACGTATATACAATTATACATAGTGTAAATTACAACCTAGGATAACTAAAAAAATCAAGACAAAGTGTTATAATGTGCTTGTGATCTGCGTAATACCAGTTGGTTCATGAGCTACTCTCTGAGACAAGCAGACAGAAATGAGACGACACACAGGCAGACAGAAAGACAGACACACAGAAAGACAGACACACAGACAGACAGACAGGTTTGCGTAACAAATAAAGGGAAGCAATGTAAGCTGTCAAATGTCATCACTGTAATTACTGGACTGATAAGAAGAGATAAGACTATGGCTCACCCATCTCGTCAAATGTCACCAGAGTCATTAGTGGAGATCAGATGAGATAAGGCAGCTACACAAATCTTTTTATTATTATTATTATTATTATGATTATTATTGTGGGGAATTATGAGAGATTGTCTATCTGGGCCACCGCCACTTGCAACAAACAATCACCCAGGGAGATGACCGACTAGTATAATTTTACCGCAGTCACTCCCGCGAGGTGTGCGAGAAACTTTATCCACTCCTGGTCGCACCCGAGGGGATCCTTCGATATTCTCACACTCACCCCACTGCACTCTGGACCAGTGTAAATAAATTTGAAGAGATTATGATAATAATTATGGTATGATTAATTTTTTAGTGGACTGTATAGTTTAGATATAGGATATAGGACTGATTGAGGAGGAGGAGAGAGTACAAGTAATTAACCCATTAACTGTCCAAACGTATATATACGTTTTTACCGCTAGCGCTCTGAACGTATATATACGTTTTTTTTACATGCTTTCTTATGGGGAAAATCAAGGTCGAAGCGCTAGCGGTAAAAACGTATATATACGTTTGGACAGTTAATGGGTTAATATTCACTCACCCCTTATCTGTGTCTTGGGTGTTCACTGGAGATCTTCATTATTCCCACCGCAGACACACAATATCTCAACATACCTACTGGCCAGCTAGTACGAGGATAAAGTACATACTTACGGTGGGGGGGGGCCGTATTCTTGTTGATGTGCTTCGATAGATCTCGTGATCTTGCACGGTCGATATAGTTCGTCCGTCAAGATCTTGATATGGGTTGTCCCGCCGAGTCAAGGAAGATTAATTTCCTTGAGCTCTTTTACGCCCACGGGACCGGGCGTTACTTAACATGTGGTTGGTCGGGGTAGCGATTCATATCCTCTCGCTATTCCCCCTTATTACAGTTTATACGTATAACTTTACACACTATGTGTATCATGGCTTAATGCCCCACTAGTTTATACACATTCACCGTCTCGATACTTGTATTTCGAGTCGATGAGCGAAGATAAAGTTAACCATCCCCTCGATATCCAGCATGGCGGTCTGGGGATGGCGTGCCTATGCCAGACGCACCCGGTACATTCACTTCCAATTATTTACAAATCTGCTTCACTAGATTCAACATCTCACCGTATTCATTAGTACATTACAGTCTCTTTTATTACGAAAACCACCCAGAATCATGGTTTACGACTGTATCGTGTCGTATGGTCACGTCACTGGAGCCCGAATTAGGCTTAGGCCGGCGTCCCTTGCCGGCGCCATTCACTATTTAACCAATTACTGGGCTTCCCGGACCGATTGTCCTTCACTACCCGTTGAACGTATTGAAAACACTTATACTATTGCGAATTGCGGCTGTTAACCACTGTCCGGTTGGCAGAAACGCCAACTCCCTGATGTCATCTTGTCTCCCGACACCCTGGCCTATGGGTATTCACACGTGACTGCTTATTTCTCAATTTATCACCCAATTACAGTAGTTCCTGGACTTAATGTCCCTCAGTACATGTATACACTTGAAGACGATTACGACACTTCCTATTGCGAAGGGAAGTCAACAACCAAATTTGGCCAGCGAATTCGCCAAATAACTGGCTCCATACTCAGCCAGAATTACAGCCTTTACAGCTATGCCCACGAGACAACTGGTCTCTGCCCAGCCTGCAGCCTCCACCTCTGCCCACTTGACGAGGCATCTGGCGCATGCGTGTTAATTCGTTGGTTCTTTTCAGCTAATGTTAAGCCAGCAGCAACACATTAATGATATCTATTTATATTGGAAAGTTTATCGAATATAACTTTCTGAAAATACCAATATTTTCCACAATTATTATTATTATTATTATTATTATGCACTATTATTATTATTATTATCATCATTATTATTCACTATCATTATTATTATTATTGTTTTTATGCACTATCATTATTATTATTATTTGAGTACAATTTCAGTACCTAATATTAGTGTCAGAACAAAGATTGGCTATGAAATCACAAGAACTACTATAAATTGTGATTATGAGAACATAAAAATTATATAAAATATTAAAAGTGAAAAAAAGGTATATCGGCAACGATTCTGCAAGTGGCAGGACTCCTGTTGCTGTCAGGTGAGCATCCAGTGCCAACTTCTCCGCCTCATATCTCGGTAACTATTGACCCAAATTCTTTTTTTTTATCCTATAACACTTACAAAAATGTGCTCTTTATTTCTATATAAAAAAAAAATAATTTTTTTTTTCAAAAGATTCGGGGCACTGGGCGAGCTAACGTAAATATACGTTTGGACCGTTTAAGGGTTAATTGTCAAAGCTGCTGTATTTTTTTTTTAACAAGTCGGCCGTCTCCCACCGAGGCAGGGTGACCCAAAAAGAAAGAAAATCCCCAAAAAGAAAATACTTTCATCATCATTCAACACTTTCACCACACTCATACATAATCACTGTCTTTGCAGAGGCGTTCAGATACGACAGCTGAGAATAGTTCCTTCCAGCTGTCACTATCTCAGACCCCTCCTTTAAAGTGCAGGCATTGTACTTCCCATTTCCAGGATTCAAGTCCAACTAAATCAATTAACTGGTTTCCCTGAATGCCTTCATAAAATGTTACCCTGCTCACACTCCAACAGCTCGTCAGGACCCAAAAACCATTCGTCTCCATTCACTCCTATCTAACACGCTCGCACATGCTTGCTGGAAGTCCAAGCCCCTCGCCCACAAAACCTCCTTTACCCCCTCCCTCCAACCTTTTCTAGGACGACCCCTACCCCGCCTTCCTTCCCCTACAGATTTATACGCTCTCCAAGTCATTCTAATTTGATCCATTCTCTCTAAATGACCAAACCACCTCAACAACCCCTCTTGACAAATACTTTTAGTAACTCCACACCTTCTCCTAATTTCCACATTCCGAATTTTCTGCATATTTACACCACACATTGCCCTTAGACAGGACATCTCCACTGCCTCCAGCCGCCTCCTCGCTGCAGCATTTGCAACCCATGCTTCAGACCCATATAAGAGTGTTGGTACCACTATACTTTCGTACATTCCCTTCTTTGCCTCCATGGATAACGCTTTTTGTCTCCACAGATACCTCAATGCACCACTCACCTTTTTTCCTTCATCAATTCTATGGTTAACCTCATCCTTCATAAACCCATCCGCTGACACGTCAACTCCCAAATATCTGAAAACATTTACTTCTTCCATAATCCCTCTCTCCAATGTGATATCCAATTTTTCTTTATTTAAATCGTTTGATACCCTCATCACCTTACTCTTATCTATGTTCACTTTCAACTTTCTATCTTTACACACCCTCTCAAAAATGAAATTCTTAATCCTGGATAAGGAACTGTTAATGAGCCTGAGAAAATACTTTCTGAATTTGCTTGTTTTCCATTCAATAACTAGATTCTTTAATCCTTATACATTATCCTTTGTCAAACCTGGCTATCATTTATTCATGTCAAAAAGAATCATCATTCTGACCTTTCTTTCATAAATACAATTCATTAACCTCTCACTGGAAGGGCTTTAATTAAGAAAGCAGTTTCTTAATGTATCAGCTGTTTCTCACTAATGCAGGATAACCAAAATTATTACTGTGTATTCCAGGAAAAATGCAAGTAAACAGGTTTGTGAAAGAGCTTAAAAATCCTTGGATAAAAAGTGCCCCCTTACCAGCATCAGGATGCCCCCTTCTCTGGAAGGGTAGGAGTGGTGCAAAAAAAAAAAAGAAGCAAATTCACTCACTCATTCAGTGTTTTTCCAGAAATGCACAGACACCACAATGATAATGGCTAAACTGACATCCAACCTTCTGAGTGTAGGCATTATACTTCCCATCTCCAGAACTCTAGTCTAACTAAGCAGTTTCATAAATGTTATCTTGCTCATATAGGTCGTAAGATCATGAACATGTTTTGGTCATTTTGACAAGCCTGTAATGACGTACCACTAAAATGTGCATGCAGCTTTGACTTGGCAATGAACAAAACTGCGATCTGTGATGAGTGGCATTAAATCCAGAAAAAGTAGCAGTAAAAAATAAGGAATATATCTGGTTACTTTTAGCCAAGGCCAAATGAATAGACAAGAATTCACTTATCAACTCATTAAGAAATATATGACCAAGTAATTCACTGCTGTAACACACTGCTTTCATGAATATTGTGGAAGAGTTCCAAGGCATTTGGCAGTTTAAATTGGCATAGGGGAAACAATAAAGGAAGTGCACAGGGGTAGGGGTCATCCCAGGAACAATTGGAGTGAGGGGAGGCATACAAGAGGTTTTGAGTTTTAGGTGCTTGAGCATCGAGCAGGCTTACCTTGGATGAGTTGAAAGGTTTTTACTACTCCCAGAGCCTAGCCTTGGGCCAGGCTTGTTTGGTGCAGGCATGATAGGAATGAATGGAGAAAAGTAGTTTTTAATGAACATGCTGTTGGAGTTTGAGGGAAGATAACTTTTATGAAGGGATTCAGAGAAACCAATTAGGACTAAAGTCCTAGAGGTGGGAAGTACAGTGTCTGCACTCTGATGGAGGTGGGGATGTTGCAGTTGGAGGGTAATCTGAGTGTGATGTCAGAATACTTTTGGAAAGACAGTGATTTACTGAATGGTGAGTTTTTTAATTTAGGTTACCCTAACTTGGTGGGAGATGGCTGTTAAAAAAAATAAACGTGTCGCTGAAGAAAGAATAGTAGAGTGGTACACAAGAGCTTTCAATTTGCATGCTTATATTGACTGCATTTACATAAATTCCAGATGAGATGGGATTAATTAAACAAGCATCTCCAACAAACTTTTTATTTTTTATGATGTGTATAGATTAACCCTATAAATTATCTTTCCACAGCTCATGGAGGAAAGAAACTCCTCAAGGCTCTTCACGAGAAGACAGTGAGGGTGACAAATCGTTTGGACATTTATACACTGCATGCCATTACTAGGGAGAGTGACAAAGAACTCGAAGAGCTTGCCATGACACTTAATCTAGGTCCACTCTTCTTCCATTTTAAGAATACACGAACAGTGAACTGAGTGCACTGTTCTACTTTAGTGATTGTAATGTATAGTTTCTGTTAAAGTATTTTAACCCTTTGGGGGTCGACAGGCTTTCTCGGAAACCTGTTCCTGGGTTCGAAATTTTTTTGGGGAAAAAAAAAATCTTATGGAATGATAGAGAATCTTTTTCCGATCATAATGCCACTAGAATTATGAAATTTGATCGAAAACTAACGGAATTATGCTTTCGCGAAGTTAGCGGTATTGATGACATTTACGCATTGGCGATTTCGCCCACTTTGAACCCTATTTTCGGAAAATTCCAATGTTTCAGTCTACTAAAATTATAGCTATTTCGCTAGAACTCCATTTCTTCTATCGATTGAGTACAAGAAACCACCTACAGTGAGCCCCCGGTTCTCGTCGGCAATCCGTCAGAGAGGGCCCGTCGACCACCGGTTTGGTCGAACTCCGATTCTATTTTCCCCATAAGAAATAATGGAAATAAAAATTAATCCGTCCCAGACATCCAAAAGTATTAAAATAAAATATTTTTTAGAACTTTTTGACATTAAATTAAACACAATTTTATAACAAAATTATAAATAAATAGTACAATAACATGTCACTTACTTTTATTGAAGAGTTGTTGATGTGTGGAGGAGGGGAGAAGGTGGAGTAGTATGCTAGTGTTTGGAAGGGGAATCCCCTTCCATTAACACTGCAGGTAACAAGTTCTTTTCTGGGGTTACTTCCCTTTTTCTTTGAATGCCACTAGGACCAGCTTGAGAGTCACTGGACCCCTCTCTAACAAAAAATCTGTCCAGGGAGCTCTGTGTCTGGCGGTTCTTTAAAATGTCCTTAAAATGTAACAAGACATTGTCATTAAACATGTCGCATACACGGCGTGCAACATCTTGGTTAGGGTGATAATCATCCATGAAGCCTTGCACATCAGCCCATTTGTCACAGATCTCCCTAATCCTTGAAAAGGCACATTCTTCCATCTCGGTTCCACCTCCTCCTCCTCTGGACCATTTTCCTGACCTGTGGTCTCTTGTTGCAGTTGCTGTTGAAGCTCTTGCAGATCTTCAGTGGTTAACTCTTCATTGTGCTCCTCCACCAACTCTTCCACATCCTGGGTACAAACATCCAACCCCATGGACTTGCCCAGTTCCACAATTTCTTCCACAACAGGCTCAGGCTCAGGGTTCTGAGGCTCAGCCCCAAAACCTTCAAAATCTAGGACACAGTCTGGCCACAATTTTCTCAGGCAGAGTTCAAAGTCCTGGTAGTCACTCCCTCCCAAGCCTTACCTATAAGCTTTACACAATGCAGGATATGGAAATGCTCTTTCCAAAAGTCTTTTAGTGTCATATCCATGTCTGTGGTCACATCAAAGCACTTTTGAAACATTGCTTTGGTGTAGAGTTTTAAAGTTGCAAATGACCTGCTGGTCCATGGGCTGGAGGAGAGGAGTGGTATTAGGGGCAAGAACTTCACTTTGATGAACTCACAGCCCTGCACAATTTGCTCTGCCAAGTCTGGATGATGACCAGGAGCATTGTCCATTATCAGGAGACACTTAAGTGGTAAATTATTTTCCTCGAGATATTTCTTCACACTGGGGCCAAACACGTTTTTGAACCATTCAAGGAAAATTTCCCTAGTGACCCATGCCTTACTGTTAGACTTCCACATCACACACAAATTAGACTTTTGATACCACATCTGCCAAACACTCGGGATTTTCAGAATGATACACCAGTAAAGGCTTCACTTTGCAATCACCACTGGCATTAGCACACATCATGAGAGTGAGCCTGTCTTTCATAGGCTTATGTCCTGGCTGTGCCTTTTCCTCCTTTGTAATGTAGGTCCTGTTTGGCATTTTCTTCCAAAACAGGTCTGTTTCGTCACAATTGAACACTTGTTGTGGTTGGAATTGTTCAGCCTCTATGTACCCCTGGAATTCTTGCACATATTTTTCAGCAGCATTTTTGTCAGAACTGGCTGCCTCACCATACCTCACAACACTATGTATGCCACTTCGCTTCTTAAATCTGTCAAACCAGCCTTTGCTGGCTTTAAATTCGTTCACTTCAGCACTCGTTGCAGGCATTTTCTTGACGAGATCATCATGCAACTGCCTTGCTTTTTCACATATTATTGCCAGCGTAATACTATCTCCTGCTAACTGTTTCTCGTTGATCCACACCAACAACAAAGTTTCCACTTGTTCCAGCACTTGAGATCTCTGTTTTGTGACCATACTTGCACCTTTCGCAACAACAGCATCCTTGATTTCCTTTCTCTTGGCCAAAATGGATGAGATGGTGGAATGGGATTTGCCATAGAGCCTGGCCAGCTCAGTGACACGCACTCCACTTTCATATTTTGCTATCATCTCCTTCTTCAATTCTACCGTATTTCTGACATTCTTTACCACAGGCTTGGCACTAGGAGCTTTCTTGGGGCCCATGGTGGCTTATTTACCAGTTGCAAGCACTAAAAACACTGGAATAATGACAATATATATGGTATGAATGCGTGGGTGGTGCGTGGGTAGTGTTCGCTCGCTTGTAAACAATAACACACTGAGTGCCTGGGCGCCCAGCTGGGCCACGGCCACATGCGTACGCGTTCGGGACGGATAGCCGACTCGTCGAACTCCAAGTGGCCGCCTAATACCGAGTCAAAAATATTGTAAAAATCCCCGTCGAACACCGATTTGGCCGAGCACCGACGCCGTCGAACACCGGGGGTTCACTGTATTTACCAATTTCAACTACCCAAAATAGTGGTCAGAAAATGGCAATTTGGCCAATTTCACACAAATTTCAAACTATGCCAATTTCAAAATAGGGTCCAGAATAAACAAGTCAGACATTCCTGGCACTAAAATAACATCTCTGTTCATTAGTCATGTCTCCAGGCCCCTCTTACATTACTTTTGCTTTTCATTTTTAATTTTTATTCTTACAAAAAAATAGAAGATTTACTGTTATGTATACAACTGCATCATTGTATAAATGGTATAAATAATATCAGAGCACTTGTGCATGAATATTACTCGCCAGTTGATGTATCTTGGACGCATAGTGTGATTTGTTTACTCTTGAACATCGTCAAAAATCTAATATTTTCGCTACTTTGAGCTCAATTTCAAGGTACACGTACTTGTCATTGTCAAACCAATCAAAATCATCTCTATTTCTGTAATATATCTTCCACTCTATCAAATTATTATTATTATTATAAGCAAATAGAAGCGCTAAAACACACTCAAATGAGACCAAGAAAACGAGAATACATCAACAAATACCATACGAAAATAGACTGCAAAGTCGGCTTTAAAAAAAAAAAAAACGGTCAGTTTTTTTTCTCATTATGCAGTGTGTGGTGCAGGATTTTTTTTTTATACTGCGCACACTGACCACATAGACCCATTCTTTCATATGTAGGGCTACCAGCCGTTTCCCCACTTAATTTGAGACCGCTAGAATTTACGCGTACTAGTACGGCACCAACCCCCAAAGGGTTAAATTACTCAGCCAGATAACTGTACGTTTGCTTAATTTTTTTCCTTTACTGTACCATATTGGATTATTAAAAAAATCATGAAAGAAAAGCTGAACTCAGTGGGTTCACAGAGCATCCAGGAAACGGAAGATAATCAGGTTGGATTAGAAGAAGGGTAGCTTCAGTTCCTTGGATCAAGATCACTTCTCGAGCCTTTAAACACTGCTGTAAATTATTATAATGGGAAAGTGCTAAGCCTCCAGGGCTTGTATAGTGCTGGCAACTACTATATAGTTTGTGTAATGTCAAGGGTGTGTACACCACAGTGGCAGAGTACCCAATCAGCAGTCTGTGAATTGTATGTTGCACTACAGGAAGCCAGCAGTAAGCCTGGTTGATTGGGCCCTGATTTATGAGGCGGCCTGATCAAGGAGTGGGCCGCAGGGGTGATAACTCCCAGAACACCTTCCTGATAAAGAAGTGTGTACCACTAACATATCTCGCCTCTTGTGAAGCACAAGTCTTTAAACCATTACACTGTTTACAGTGGTACCCTGAGTTTCGGCCATAATTCGTTCCAGAAGGCTCTTCCAGTGCTGTTACCAAACAAATTTGTTCCCATAAGGAATAATGTAAATTAGATTAGTCCGTTTCAGACCACCAAAAATACTTACAAAAGCACTTACAATAATACACTTACATAATTGTTTGAGTTGGGAGCTGTACGAAACTCGGGGTACCACTGTATTAATATTTTAATGTTTATGTAAAAATTCCTGTTTTATAGTTTGAAGATTATATGATTATTAAACAGTCTCTAATTGTAAATAAATTTTATTGTTCAATAAAGCATTTTAATTGGCGGGGATGAGGGTGCACTTAACTTGTAGGGGCAATATAATGCCATCCAAGGAAGAGAAAAGGAAGTCCAGTTCCTTTGACCAAGAACCCTTCACTGGCATCAAGACATCTATAGCTTCCAAATTGTAAATTTAAATTTTAATTATAATTAATAATCTTAAAATTAATAGTTAAGATACAAATTGTAACTTTGTCAATAACTTGTACAGAAATAAGCATAAAATGTCCACAACTAATGTAGATTAAATCCTAATGTACGTTGGTCCAAAATGCGGTGCATTATGGACTTGTTCCATTTAAGTACTGTATAATACACTGAAATAAAATTATCCTTATTGCTAATTTTTATTTGAAACATGTTAAAGTTTATATAACATTTAACAAAACACACTGGGTCCATATTGAGTTTAGCTGCTCAGTGGAGTTGTGCGATTATTATAATAAAAAGAAGCGCTAAACGGAGTTGTGCGATAATTAGTTTAAAGTATAACATGTAGATCTTGCAACAGCTTCATTTTGTACAAACTACTGTATTATAAAATGTTTTTTTTTTAGGCTGGTTATTTTTTTTTTCAACAAGTCGGTTGTCTCCCACAGAGGCAGGGTGACCCAAAAAGAAAGAAAATCTAAAAAGAAAATACTTTCATCATCATTCAACACTTTCACCTCACTCATACATAATCACTGTCTTTGCAGAGGAGCTCAGAATACAACAGTTTAGCAGTCCCTCCAAACTGCCAATATCCCAAACCCCTCCTTTAAAGTGCAGGCATTGTAATTCCCATTTCCAGGACTCAAGTCCAACTAAATCAATTAACTGGCATTCGTCTCCATTCACTCCTATCTAACAGGCTCGCACATGCTTGCTGGAAGTCCAAGCCCCTCGCCCACAAAACTTCCTTTACCCCCTCCAACCTTTTAGACGACCCTACCCCGCCTTCCTTTCCCTACAGATTTATACGCTCTCCAAGTCATTCTACTTTGATCCATTCTCTCTAAATGACCAAACCACCTCAACACCCCCTCTTCAGACCTCTTGACAAATACTTTTAGTAACTCCACACCACCACCTAATTTCCACACTCCAAATTTTCTGCATAATATTTACACCACACACTGCCTCCAGCCTCCTCCTCGCTGCAGCATTTGCAACCCATGCTTCACACCCATATGAGTGTTGGTACAACTATACTTTCGTACATTCCCTTCTTTGCCTCCATGGATAATGTTTTTTGTCTCCACAGATATCTCAACGTACCACTCACCTTTTTTCCTTCATCAATTCTATGGTTAACCTCATCCTTCATAAACCCATCTGCTGACAAGTCAACTCCCAAATATCGGAAAACATTCACTTCTTCCATAATCCCTCTCTCCAATGTGATATCCAATTTTTCTCTCTATTTAAATTGTTTGATACCCTCATCACCTTACTCTTATCTATGTTCACTTTCAACTTTCTACCTTTACACACCCTCCCAAACTCGTCCATTAACCTTTGCAACTTTTCTTTAGAATCTCCCATAAGCACAGTATCATCAGCAAAAAGTAACTCAACTCCCATTTTGCATTTAATTCCCCAAAATTTAATCCCACCCCTCTCCCCAACACCCTAGCATTTACTTCTTTTACAACCCCATCTATAAATATATTAAACAACCATGGAGACATTACACATCCCTGTCTAAGACCTACTTTTACTGGGAAGTAATCTCCTCTCCTACACACCCTAACCTGAGCCTCACTATCCTCAAAACTCTTTACAGCCTTCAGTAACATACCTATTCCATACACTTGCAACATTTGCCACATTGCTTCCCTATCGCTATCATATGCCTTTTCTAAACCCATAAATGCAATAAAAACTTCTCTCGTTATTAAATACTGTTCACATTTTGTTCATTAAAACCTTTAAACCCCCTACCCCTTGCTTCCTTGCTCATCTGAAATTCTCTTTTCCTCTTTCCCTTAATAACAACCCTGCCATACACTTTACCATACTCATAAACTTATTCCCCCATAATTTTAAATTTTTTATCCCCCCCCCTTTTAAAAGGAAAATACATGTCCCGAAACCCTGGTACCTTCCCCCCTTTCATACATTTATTAAATAAAAATCCAACCACCCAACACTCATCCCCTGCTTTTAACATTTTTTCTGATCTGCCCGTTCCCGTTTTACCTTTCATTCTAAAAATGCCTCACCATTCCCCCCTCTCATCCTGTTTTAACCCCTTAAACTGATCCTTTCATTAAATTCAT
>WNWK01023137.1:0-31478 GCA_009830355.1 Cherax destructor
AAGAAGAAAATAAAATAAAAATAAAAAAAATGAATAAAAAAAAGGGGGGAACGTGGAGGAATAGCTCCTAGGAGGAATGAAAGGGAGCGTAAATCCCCCTCCGTGCCCAAGAGGACCTCAACACCGCAAGTGGTGCAAATGCAGCATGGAACCCGTGCCATACCCTACCCTTCATGCCAGTAAACCAGCAATCCGGGATAGCAACCTCACATCCACCGAGCCATCTCGGCGGACAAAAGAGAGGCGGCCGGATATCCGCCACAAAGCATACCGCCTTCGGCCACCACCCCCGGAATCCGAAAGGTGGCCTCCAGAGATACACCCGTCGCCCGAAAGATACCCAAGGCCACCCCCCGGGTGACCGGAGAGGGATCGGGACATCCCCAGGCGATCCAGATTCCACGGCAAACTACACCACCGCCAAGGACCTCAACGGAATGGGATGGACCACGATACCCTTTCCCCTACCTAGGAACTAGAATGCCTAAGGAGAGAAGCTCCCAGGGTAAAACTGGGAAGGAAATAAGGGAGAGATGAGGAGGAGGAGGAAAGGGAAAAGGGAGGATGGGAAAAAGGGAGGGGGGATTGGGGGGTAATTAGGTTCGGTCTGAGGAAGAAGACCAAGAGGTCCAATTCCTCAGACCGATAGCCTCTCTACCGCGACAAGGAGCCCCCCTTAAATAGGATGAGGTTAATAGTTTAATATCTTTATTATGCACCCCATACCCAACCTGTGGGCGGTAGTCAAAAGATTACAGAGGTACATAATTGGTCCAGAGACTGGACTCCAAAGTTTTGATAGCTGAACAAGTTACAGGGGTAATGAACTAGATCTGGTCACAATTATGACCCAGTTTCAAAGGTAATGAGCTCCAGGTAGAGCTGGTCACACTCATGACAAGTTACAAAGGTAATGAACTAGAGCTGGTCACAATCATGACATGTTGTAAAGGTAATGAGCTCCAGGCAGAGCTCTACCTGGAGTCTACCTGGAGAGAATTCCTGGGGTCAACGCCCCCATGGCCCGGTCTGTGACCAGGCCTCCTGTTGGACCAGAGCCTGATCAACCAGGCTGTTACTGCTGGCCGCACGCAGTCCAACGTACGAACCACAGCCCGGCTGATCAGGTACTGACTTGAGGTGCCTGTCCAATGCCTGCTTGAAGACAGCCAGGGGCTTGTTGGTAATCCCCCTGATGTATGCTGGGAGGCAGTTGAACAATCTTGGGCCCCTCACACTTATTGTGTTGTCCCTCAACGTGCTAGTGGCACCCCTGCTCTTCATTGGGGGGATGTTACATCGCCTGCCGAGTCTTTTGCTTTCGTACGGAGTGATTTTTGTGTGCAAGTTTGGTACTAAGCCCTCGAGAATTTTCCATGTGTATATAATAATGTATCTCTCCCGCCTGCGTTCTAGAGAGTACAGGTTTAGGAACTTCAAGCGTTCCCAGTAGTTGAGTTGGTTTATCGCACTTATGCGTGCGATGAAGGTTCTCTGCACATTTTCAAGGTCAGCAATTTCACCCGCCTTGAAAGGTGCAGTTAGTGTGCAGCAATATTCCAGCCTAGATAGAACAAGCGATCTGTAAAGTGTCAACATGGGCTTGGCATCCCTGGTTTTGAAGGTTCTCATTATCCATCCTGTCATTTTTCGAGCAGATGCAATTGCTACATTGTTATGGTCCTTGAAGGTGAGATCCTCTGACATGATCACTCCCAGGTCTTTGACATTAGTTTTTCGCTCTATTGTGTGGTTGGAATTAGTTTTGTACTCCGATGAGATTTTAATTTCTTCACGTTTTCCGTATCTGAGTAATTGAAATTTCTCATCATTGAACTTCATATTGTCTTCTGCAGCCCATTTAAAGATTTGGTTTATGTCTGCTTGGAGTCTAGCAGTGTCTTCAACGGTGGACACTGTCATACAGATTCGGGTGTCATCTGCAAAGGAAGACACAGCACTGTGGCTTATATCCCTGTCAATGTCTTATATGAGGATGAGGAATAGGATGGGAGCAAGTACTGTGCCTTGTGGAACAGAGCTTTTCACAGTAGCTGCCTCAGACTTTACTCTGTTGACTACTACAAGTTGCAAAGGTAATGAGCTCCATGTAGAGCTGGTCACAATCATGACAGTTACAAAGGTAATGAGTCATAAACACATCCATACATGGTTACAATCATGAACAAATTACAGAGTAATGAGCAATATTCTGGGGAATGCATCCATTGCCCCAACAACAGATGTTGCAAGGTGCCTGTCCCTCTTCAGCACAACAGCCAGACAGCTATTGCAAACAGCAGCAAGTTGCGCCAGGATCTGCTGCTTGCAGGAGCACCATCGCTAGCAGCCCGAAGGAGAGCTGACCTGGGGACGTGTCAACGTCTGGTGGACGCCAGTTTGATTGCAGATCCCATGCCCTCTCTATCTGCTGGGAGGGGCTGTTGGTTGTTCCCGCCTGGAGCCCTCCGGATACATCCACCATGCGCACGGCTGTTGAAGCTTGATGAACTGAGTGCACACTGCCAGTGGCACACCTGACAGCTGCCTCATGGTCGAACTCCACAGCCCTGTCCCTGCATTGGAAGTTTCCATGGTCTATGTCTAGACCAAATAAACTCTGTGGCACTAGAGGTTTGCTGAAGGCAAATTCCATTAAGGAAAAGGAGGAGAAGATGCAAACTAGAAAGAGAGGCGCTCCCTATACAGGCGAAGGCAAAGAATAACGGAGCAGCTACAGGAGGCCAATATATCTGAAATACGTAGGGAGACACTAGTCGGAGAAATAGCAAACATCGAATTAAAACTAAAGGAATCTTACAGAAATCAAGAAACGCAGGAAGAACTAAAAGCTATAAATGAAATTGAAAGAAACCCAAAGTATTTCTTTTCTTATGCAAAATCAAAGTCGAGAACAACATCCAGTATTGGGCCCCTACTTAAACGGGATGGGTCCTACACAGATGACAGCAAGGAAATGAGTGAGTTACTTAAGTCCCAGTATGCCTCAGTTTTTAGCGAGCCGCTAACCAGACTGAAAATCGAAGACCTAAATTAATTTTTTATGAGAGTGCCACAGAACTTGACAGACGCATGTCTATCTGACATCACCACTTCGAAAAGGCAATAAATGACATGCCCATGCACTCCGCTCCAGGCCCAGACTCATGGAACTCCGTGTTCATCAAGAACTGCAAGAAGCCCCTATCACATGCTTTTAACATCCTATGGAGAGGGAGCATGGACACTGGGGTCGTCCCGCAGTTACTAAAGAGAGCAGACATAGCCCCACTCCACAAAGGCGGCAGTAAAGCAATGGCAAAGAACTACAGACCAATAGCGCTAACGTCCCATATCATAAAAATCTTTGAAAGGGTTCTAAGAAGCAAGATCGCCACCCATCTTGATACCCATCAATTGCACAACCCAGGGCAGCATGGGTTTAGAGCAGGCCGTTCCTGTCTGTCCCAACTACTGGACCACTACGACAGGGTCCTGGATGCTCTAGAAGACAAACAAAATGCAGATGTTATATACACAGACTTTGCAAAAGCCTTTGACAAGTGTGACCATGGTGTAACAGCACACAAAATGCGTGATAAAAGAATAACTGGAAAAGTTGGTAGATGTTGTTTAGTTTGATATCTTTATTATGCACCCCATACCCATCCTGTGGGCGGTAGTCAAAAGATTATAGAGGTACATAATGGGTCCAGGGACTGGACCCCAAAGTTTTGATAGCTGAGCAAGTTACAAAGGTAATGAACTAACATGCTACAAAGGTAATGAACTAACATGCTACAAAGGTAATGAACTCACAAGTTACAAAGGTAATGAAACATGTAAGTAAATTTACTTACTTACGTTTATACATGGTTACAATCATGAACAAATTATAAAGCAATGAACAATTCACTAGTCTACACCCGGTCACAACTGTAATGAGTTAAATAACAAAAAAGGCACAATACCGTGACTTTGTAAATGGTCCAAGTCGGACCGAAACGTCGTCGTAAGCTCCTCTCCTTTTATATGTGTGGTTGACCGAAACGTCGTCGTAAGCTCCTCTCCTTTTATATGTGCGGGTTGTGTGTGTAATGAGTTCTTGGTGAAAATTTTATTGTTGGGTCACACACACACACACACATATACATACACACTTACATATACACATACACACACACACACACATATATACATACACACACACACACAAGCACACACAACAGGCCCAGCCTTCAATCGACATGTGCATAGGACAAAATGGCAATCAACACGCACACACGCACACGCACGCACGCACACACACACACACACACACACACACACGTGGCAATGCTTTATTTACAGGGGGCAAAGTGAGGGTATTTTTCCAGAATGGTCTGTAATATACCACTGTGGATAAAATACTTTGACATATCTTGAACATTTCTGAGTGAGTTGTCTCTGAATTCATTAATTTTGTCGCACTCCAGTACATAATGACGCAGGGTGTGACAATAATCTAACTGACAAAGTTTACATTTTGCTTGGTCTACATCTGGTGGTGGTGATTTAACCTGCCAAAGATACTTGTAACCCAGCCGGAGGCAGGCGGTGGTGACATCCAAGAGTCTGCTTATTTTGCTGGATGCACCATAGACATGTGGCTCCTCCTGCATGATAGAATGATGATAGATGGACTGACTGGTGTCAGTCTCCCTGAATCTTAAGTCAATAAAATTCAGTTGAAGTTCTTTTCGTATTATTGTTCTCAAACTGCTAACTGACAAGCCAAGATTGTAATCTACCCCCTCTTTGAAAGCATAAAACTTAGCCAATTTATCAGTTCTATCATGCATCTGAAGACCAATGTGAGATGGAATCCACAGCATGTGCACTCTGACTCTACTATCCACAATCCTACCATACCTGTGTCTGGCTTCTGACACAAGCATGCTACAAGTTATACTTCATGAGTTGAGAGCATATATGGATCTACAATTTCCTAACAAGTAGAACACAAAGAGTAGTAGTCAACAGAGTAAAGTCTGAGGCAGCTACTGTGAAAAGCTCTGTTCCAAAAGGCACAGTACTTGCTCCCATCCTGTTCCTTGAAGACACTGCAAGACTCCAAGCAGACATAAACCAAATCTTTAAATGGGCTGCAGAAAACAATATGAAGTTCAATGATGAGAAATTTCAATTACTCAGATACGGAAAAAGTGAAATTAAAATCTCATCGGAGTACAAAACTAATTCCAACCACACAATAGAGTGAAAAACTAATGTCAAAGACCTGGGAGTGATCATGTCAGAGGATCTCACCTTCAAGGACCATAACACCGTAGCAATTGCATCTGCTAAAAAATGACAGGATGGATACCGAGAACCTTCAAAACCAGGGATGCCAAGCCCATGTTGACACTTTACAGATCGCTTGTTCTATCTAGGCTAGAATATTGCTGCACACTAACTGCACTTTTCAAGGCGGGTGAAATTGCTGACCTTGAAAATGTGCAGAGAACCTTCACGGCATGCATAACTGCGATAAACCACCTCAATTACTGGGAACGCTTGAAGTTCTTAAACCTGTACTCTCTAGAACGCAGGCAGGAGAGATACATTATTATATACACATGGAAAATTCTCGAGGGATTTGTACCAAACTTGCACACAAAAATCACTCCCTACGAAAGCAAAAGACTCGGCAGGCAATGTAACATCCCCCCAATGAAGAGCAGGGGTGCCACTAGCACGTTGAGGGACAACACAATAAGTGTCAGGGGCCCAAGATTGTTCAACTGCCTCCCAGCATACATCAGGGGGATTACCAACAAACCCATGGCTGTCTTCAAGCAGGCACTGGACAGGCACCTAAAGTTGGTACCTGACCAGCCAGGCTGTGGTTCGTACGCTGGACTGCGTGCGGCCAGCCGTAACAGCCTGGTTGATCAGGCTCTGGTCCAACAGGAGGCCTGGTCACAGACCGGGCCACGGGGGCGTTGACCCCTGAAATTCTCTCCAGGTAGACTCCAGGTAGATACTACTGTGCCACCTACATTTACAGAACAATCAATTCTAATATCTAGTATCTGTCAGCTGGATGAGAGGTTCCTCTAGTTTCACTAGATTAATCACTCTGCTTTGAGACAGTTTTCTAGATACTAGAATTTCAGAGCGGGTTTTCCACATCTTTTTCATATCCCCTTTTATGTCATAAAATGTTTTCGTAATGTGTATGTAGTTTTTTAGACCTCCTTATTAGATTAGTAAGTATTGATGAGTAATGTTTTATCAGTTCCATTCTGTACTGTTTTTCATATACAGTGGACCCCCGAGTAACGAGCAAAATTAATTCCAGAAGCCTGCTCAAGTGCCATTACCGAACGAATTTACTCCCTTAAGAAATAATGTCAAATAGGTTAGTCCATTTCAGACCCCCAAAAAAACACTTACAATATTATACTTACATAATTGTACGATTTCCGGGGTACTCGTTACTCGGGGGTCCATTGTACAGTGGACCCCCGAGTTTCGTAAAAACTTCACTCCTGAAGTCTGCTCAAGTGCCATTACCGAACGAATTTACTCCCTTAAGGAAAAATTTCACGTAGGTTAGTCTATTTCAGACCCCCAAAAATACACTTCCACAAGAACTTACAAAATTATACTTACATAATTGCACGATTTCCGGGGTATTCGTTAACCGAGGGTCCACTGTATGTAGATGTTTTTATCAGTGGATTTGAGGATGCTGTTTGTAAGCCAAGGGCTGTTTAGTCTCTGCTATGATCTGCTTTGTTTTTATTGGACAATTGGATAATACATTAGGGAGTAGTACTAAACCCTTAGGGCCATACAGTGCCTGGGGAAATGGAAGCAAATATTTAAGTTTGGTCCAGGAAAGGCAAGTACACGTCCAATTCCTTAGATCAGGTACCTTTCATTACATCAAGGAACATCCATTTTTTTTTTTTGTGAAAGGAGGATGGGATTGAAGGGACACAGCTCTAAATGGAAATGAAAAGAAACTATTATATACATATACCATCCTGTACTACACTCATCCTCGGTGCTGCAGGCAGTGCTGACATTTCCTGGACACTCACCACCTATCCTACCTGGTATACTAAGATACCTGGGATATTGGGATGGCACTTTCTGAAATGGCTGAGCTAACTACAACCAATAATAGCAGTGAACAATCAGGAATGCCAGGAGTTGTACACCTGCAGTCACACTTAGATTCAAAGGCAGTCTCTAGTAATACTCCTGACATCCAAGGATACATCACGTCAGCCTCTGGGGGGTCACCAGGTCACCTAATTCCCATTTCAAGACCACACTACCACCAAAATCCACATAAGAATACAGTGGACCCTTAGTTTTCATGATTAATCCATTCCAGAGAGCCTGCCGAAAACAAAATTCACGAAAACCAAAACCATTTTCCCCATAAGAAATAATGTAAATCCAATTAATCCGTTCCAGACACTCCAAACAAAAAATAAATTTTTTAGAGATTAAATATAGATTTACATACATAAAACAATGACAAATATAAAGCACTAATAAAATGTATAAATGAACATTTAACATCATACTTACCTTTACTGAAGACTCTTGTTGGTGTATGGCAGACGGGGAGGAGGGGATAGGGAGGAGAGTTTTATGCTTGGAGACAGGACAAAATTCTTCAATATAATGCTAATATCAACTCTACAGCTTATTTATCTATCACAATTCATCTAATATGACAAAATAAACAATATTAATAACATAGAAACATCATATATACTCTAGAATGAATAAAATATGTCATTATGTATGTGGAGTGGTGGTGGTGTTGTTGTTGGGTTTATAAGGGCCACTGACAGCATAAGCCGTACATTTTAGTGGAGGCGGCAGCAGAGGCCACCACCATTATTCACACTGAAACAATGTACGTAATTTATAAATAAGAAATATTTACACACACACACACACAACCCGCACATATAAAAAAGAGAGGAGCTTACGACGACGTTTCGGTCCGACTTGGACCATTTACAAAGTCACACTAACACAAAGGACAGGTAGAAGGGATATTTACAGGCAGGCAGACAGGGGAGGGCACAAGAAAGTGATGGAGGGGTAATATTACCCCTCCACAAGAAAGTGGTGGAGGGGTAATATTACCCCTCCACCACTTTCTTGTGCCTCTTCCTGTCTGCCTGCCTATAAATACCCCTTCTACCTGTCCTTTGTGTTAGTGTGACTTTGTAAATGGTCCAAGTCGGACCGAAACATCGTCGTAAGCTCCTCTCCTTTTTTATATGTGCGGGTTGTGTGTGTATTGTTCCAGTCACGGTATTGTGCCTATTTTTGTTATTTACACTTACCTTGGAGATACTGACATTGGTTTAGGGTAGTTTAGGGTTTAGGGCGGTGTTGTCAGTGGCCCTATATACCTCCAATAACATTGGAGGAGTTAGTTTTGTGCCGTCCTTTTTCTATCAATAAGTTGGTAAACTTACTTGCTACACTGTTAATGCTACACTTTATCGCTGGCTGGCACTATAGCCTTTATCTACTCCTGCTGCTTTATTATCTACATATCATAGAATCACTGAAGAAGGCACATTCTCCCCTCTCTTCCTTCTCCACTTTGGTACGATTTCTTTCTTGAATTCTATCGTGTTTCTCACCTTCTTTACCAAAGGGCTGGCACTAGGAGCTTTCTTTGGGCCCATGGTGGCTTATTTAGCAATTACACACAATAAACAAGAGCAAAAAACAATGGATTATTACGAAATGTCCTAGCAGGGTTATGTTCACTAGCCGAGAAACAAAGCAAGACTGACTCTCAATGCGTCTGTGGGAGGCTTTGTGTGGGACATGTTCTGTTTGACCGCTGAAATCCAATTGAAATAAAAAAACCAAGGCTATATTTTGATGAAAAAGTTGTCGATAACCAAAATTCATGAAAACTGACTCACAAAAACCAAGGGTCCACTGTAGATGTCTTTTTTTTTTTTTCTCTGGACTGGAGTGCAATTTCACAAGTTTGAAATTTCCCCAATAAAGACAAATGAGGAAAGGTTTGAGGGTATTAAGATTCGATCCGAGGAAAGGGGCAAGTCTAATCTTTGAATCAAGAGCCCCTTTGCCACATCAAGGAATTCCCTTTAAATGGGTGGTTCAAAAAAAGCTGGGGTCAGAAGTAACCGGGGAAAAATGGGCGCAGGTAGAATACTGATATTGGGTTTGGGCAACAAGTGATTGCAAGAAAGCAATTTCCATTTATGAGGATGGTCCTTCGCTGTGCTGGAGGTTAAGTGTGTTTCTGGAACTTAAAAAAGAATGAGCCATTCTCATGTACCAACAAGCCTGTTGGCAAATGGAAGTCCAAAAGTGAGCCATTTCTAGATGGGAAGCTGACACCAAAGGAGAGCTGGCATTAGGTAGTGGGGGCTCCAAAAGCTGGTGGTCCTGGGCAAGGACTGACAAGGTTATTTACCTGATGGGACCATCTCTTCTAGCAATCAGGAGAAAGTTGACCTCTTTGCCAAACACTTGGCTGTCAAGATGCAAGTTCCTGACCCAGCATGGGTCACCTCTTTGACTAGGTTGTCAGTGGTGATATGACAAGATGAAGGCTGTGAACCCAAGATTGCAGAGTAGATATGCAGACCAGTTAGCATTACTTCTAAATCGCATCTATCTGCTCTGTCTAGCAGAGTTTAAATGGCCTTAACTGTGGAAAGAGGAAAATGTAGTCCCTGTTCACAAAAAAAAAAGAGCAGAGTGACTGTCAATATGGCTTCAGAAAAGGTCACTTTGCTGCTGATCTGCTGTTAAACCTCTCCACTAAGTGGCACCAGACACTGGATGAATCTAAGGTCAGCTGTATAGTAGCATTGACATTGCTGGTGCTTTCGACCGAGTATGGCACCAGGAACTCTTGGCAAAACTGCAAGTGTACTAGGAATCACTGGCTCTGCACTAGGCCTCCTCAGTGATTACCTTTAAGGTAGATCTCTAAGAGTAGTTCTTAATGGGACAGTCAACAAGACACCCTACTGGTGCAAGTGTTCCACAGGGAACAATGCTTGGGCCATTGCTATGGCCCAAGAGGACCTCAGCACAGCTGGCAGTGATGTGGCATGGTACCCATGCCCTACCCTACCCTTCATGTCAGTAAACCAATAATCCAGGATAGTAACATCATATCCAGCGAGCCACCTCAGCAGACAAGAGTAGGTGGTTGGAAGCCCTGTGGTCTGGTGGCAAAAGCTCTCGCTTCACACGGTGAGGGTCTGCGTTTGATTCCCGGCGAAGGGGTGGAAACATTGGATGTGTTTCCTTACACCAGTTGTTTATGTTCACCCATCAGTAAAATGGGTACCTGGGTGTTAGTCGACTGGTGTGGGTCGCATCCTGGGACAAAACTGACCTAATTTGCCTGAAATGGTCTGCATAACAAGCAGCTTTCTATATACAGTGGTACCTCGAGTTACGATATTTTTTCGTTCGAGAATGCTGTTCAAGTGCCATTACCAAACGAATTTATCCCCATAAGGAATAATGTAAAATAGACTAGTCCTTTTACACCCCCAAAAATATACCTACAAAAGCATTTAAAAAAATAAACTTACATAAAAGGGCGATTTTGGGGACCATCGTAACTCGAGGTACCACTGTAGTAGTATGTCATTGATGTCAGCTAGGCTTGTATACCTTGTGCATGTACTTACACCTACCATCCGACTTACAACCTGCTCAACATATGACCACTCAACTTACGACCATGTTTTCTATCCAAATGTTCTGGGAAATAAACAACTGTTTGTGTTGTACACAGTGTTTCTCCTAAACCTTACAGCATAAAAAGTAAGTAAAAATGAAATACCATAATAAAACAATAAAATAAAATCATTACAATAACTGTGATGTAGATATTCACTAGTAAGGTTCGACTTACGTCCATTTTGACTTACGACCGGTTGGTCAGAACCAAGCTCGGTCGTAAGTCGGATGGTAGGTGTATTTACAAATAAAGATATCTTTCTTTCAACACGTCGGCCGTTTCCCACCGAGGCAGGGTGGCCCAAAAGGAAAAACGAAAGTTTCTCCTTTTACATTTAGTAACATATTCAGGAGAAGGGGTTACTAGCCCCTTGCTCCCGGCATTTTAGTCGCCTCTTACAACAGGCATGGCTTACAGAGGAAGAATTCTGTTCCACTTCCCCATGGAGATAAGAGGAAATAAGAACTAGTAAGAAAATAGAAGAAAACCCAGAGGGGTGTGTATATATAGGCTTGTACATGAATGTGTAGTGTGATCTAAGTGTAAGTAGAAGATATATTATTATTATATTATTAAGCCCACTACAAGGCATAACTGTCTTTGGCCAAAACCTCCCGGAACCAACAGGCAGCTTGCAGAGACACACCTGTCACCCAAAGGACACCGAAAGTCACCCTCCGAGACACCAGAAGGTGGACTGGAACATCCCCAGATGATCCAGATTCCACTGCACCACCACCACCACAAAGGGCATCAGCAGAATGGGACAGGCAACAATATTCCTTCCCCAACCTAGGAGCTAGAATTTCAGAGGGAAAATCCCCAAACCCAAAAGTAGGAAAGGAAGGAGAGGGAAGGGATGGGAAAAGGAGGAATAGGAGAATAGGGTGAGGAAAGGAGGAATGGGAGAATAAGATAGGGAAGGGAGGAGTGGGGGGCAATTAGGTTTGATCTGAGATAAAGAGCCCCTTCACTACATCAAGGAGCCTCCTTGAAGATGCTTCTGATCAAGAGCCCCTTTGCAACAACAAAGGAACCCCCCTCCATTGAATAGAGTAATATGTAAAATTTCATTAATTATTTAGGCATCATGTAGTGAAAATTAGTAAACAGTTTTATGAAAGTATTTATTTCTATACACAGCAGTTATACAAAAAAGCTAAATCTTTCACAAACAACAGATGCAAGACAAAACAATGTATATTATACATTGTAATAAGTGTTTTCCTTGAATTAACAGACGTAATGGTAATACACATCACAATACAAACTTGAGTACTATATATTATAAATATATGTTAACAAAAGCATAAAGGGAGGGGGGAAATGTAAGACAAAATATTTATGCAAATATCAAATTTATGAAGCCCTGACAACCAGTCACACAAGTTCTAGCTGGTGTAAGAACCCCTGACAACCTATCACTTGAGCTCCAGCTGATGCAAGAGGTACTTTCTCACCTATCAGTACTGCATCTAAAAAAAGTTCTAAGACCATACAGAGTTATCACTGTGATCCACACTGAGTCACATCAAGGTACTGTAAACCTCATATATTCTTTATGTTAAAAAAAACATGATTGAGATCATGTGGGTCATACAGCAATGGCCAAGTTATAACACAATGTAATAAAAAAGGTATAATTACCATAAGCATGTTTTCAGCCATTTCCTATTATGTATAATTTACATTATATTCACAGCAAAACACCAAACCCAACAACCTTTTCATCCGAATCTCATAATAAGAATCTTTAATCTTAAGAGCAATGGAAACTGCATCGGCTGAGGCTTCAAGAACACTACACTAATGTAAGACTTATTGTTTCATATCATATTGCAAACAAGTGTTCCACCTGCATGCCACATTAGACAGCCATTATTTAATCTGACAGATAATTGTTAGGAAATTTGTGCATTATACACAGCAGTTTGACCACAGTGCACTGTAGTACTGAATACCAGAGTGCACTACAGTACTGAACACCAGAGTGCACTACAGTACTGAACACCAGAGTGCACTACAGTACTGAACACCAATGCACTACAGTACTGAACACCAGAGTGCACTACAGTAATGAACACCAGAGTGCACTACAGTACTGAACACCAATGCACTACAGTACTGAACACCAGAGTGCACTAAAGTAATGAATACCAGAGTGCACTAATGAATGCCAGAGTGCACTAATGAACACCAGAGTGCACTAATGAACACCAGAGTGCACTAATGAACACCAGAGTGCACTAATGAACACCAGAGTGCACTAATGAACACCAGAGTGCACTTATGAACACCAGAGTGCACTACAGTACTGAATACCAGAGTGCACTACAGTAATGAACACCAGAGTGCACTACAGTAATGAATACCAGAGTGCACTAATGAATACCAGAATGCACTAATGAACACCAGAGTGCACTAATGAACACCAGAGTGCACTAATGAACACCAGAGTGCACTAATGAACACCAGAGTGCACTAATGAACACCAGAGTGCACTAATGTACACCAGAGTGCACTACAATAATGAACACCAGAGTGCACTACAATAATGAACACCAGTAATGTTATATTTACAAAAACAGAAAATTAAAATAAAGAGTAAATATGGAAAAAGTGCATATTATCAGACCTGTAATTTTTCTAAGGATGCATATTTAGTACTGCATGATGATGATAATGATGATGATGGTGGTGATGACAATGATGGTGGTGGTGGTGTTGACAATGATGATGATGGTAGTGGTGATGACAATGATGATGGTAGTGGTGATGACAATGATGATGATGGTAGTGGTGATGACAATGATGATGATGGTAGTGGTGATGACAATGATGATGATGGTAGTGGTGATGACAATGATGAGTATGGTGATACAATAGTGGATGATGACAATGATGATGATGGTAGTGGTGATGACAATGATGATGATGGTAGTGGTGATGACAAATGATGATGATGGTAGTGGTGATGACAATGATGATGATGGTAGTGGTGATGACAATGATGATGGTAGTGGTGATGACAATGATGATGGTGGTGGTGATGACAATGATGATGGTAGTGGTGATGACAATGATGATGATGGTAGTGGTGATGACAATGATGATGATGGTAGTGGTGATGACAATGATGATGATGGTAGTGGTGATGACAATGATGATGATGGTAGTGGTGATGACAATGATGATGATGGTAGTGGTGATGACAATGATGATGGTAGTGGTGATGACAATGATGATGATGGTAGTAGTGATGACAATGATGATAGTGGTGATGACAATGATGGTAGTGGTGATGACAATGATGGTAGTGGTGACAATGATGGTGGTGGTGATGATGACAATGATGGTGGTGGTGATGATGACAATGATGGTGGTGGTGATGATTATGACAATGATGATGGTGGTGATGATTATGACAATGATGATGGTGGTGATGATTATGACAATGATGATGGTGGTGATGATTATGACAATGATGATGGTGGTGGTGGTGATGACAATGATGATGGTGGTGGTGATGACAATGATGGTGGTGATGACAATGATGATGGTGGTGGTGATGACAATGATGGTGGTGATGACAATGATGATGGTGGTGGTGATGACAATGATGATGGTGGTGGTGATGGCAATGGTGATGGTGGTGGTGATGACAATGATGATGGTGGTGGTGATGGCAATGATGATGGTGGTGGTGATGACAATGATGATGGTGGTGGTGATGACAATGATGATGGTGGTGGTGATGGCAATGGTGATGGTGATGGCAATGATGATGGTGGTGGTGATGGCAATGATGATGGTGGTGGTGATGACAATGATGATGGTGGTGGTGATGACAATGATGATGGTGGTGGTGATGACAATGATGATGGTGGTGGTGATGACAATGATGATGGTGGTGGTGATGACAATGATGATGGTGGTGGTGGTGATGACAATGATGATGGTGGTGGTGGTGATGACAATGATGATGGTGGTGGTGGTGATGACAATGATGATGGTGGTGGTGAAGACAATGATGATGGTGGTGGTGGTGATGATGACAATGATGGTGGTGGTGATGATGACAATGATGATGGTGGTGATGATGACAATGATGATGGTGGTGGTGATGATGACAATGATGATGGTGGTGGTGATGATGACAATGATGATGGTGGTGGTGATGATGACAATGATGGTGGTGGTGATGATGACAATGATGATGGTGGTGATGATGACAATGATGATGGTGGTGGTGATGATGACAATGATGATGGTGGTGGTGATGATGACAATGATGATGGTGGTGGTGATGATGACAATGATGATGGTGGTGGTGATGATGACAATGATGATGGTGGTGGTGATGATGACAATGATGATGGTGGTGGTGATGATGACAATGATGATGGTGGTGGTGGTGATGATGATGGTGGTGATGATGATGACAATGATGATGGTGGTGGTGATGATGACAATGATGATGATGGTGGTGATGATGACAATGATGATGGTGGTGGTGATGATGACAATGATGATGGTGGTGGTGATGATGACAATGATGATGGTGGTGGTGATGAAGACAATGATGATGATAGTGGTGATGATGACAATGATGATGGTGGTGGTGATGATGACAATGATGATGGTGGTGGTGATGATGACAATGATGATGGTGGTGGTGATGATGACAATGATGATGGTGGTGGTGATGATGACAATGATGATGATGACAATGATGATGATGACAATGATGATGATGACAATGATGATGATGACAATGATGATGGTGGTGATGATGACAATGATGATGATGGTGGTGGTGATGATGACAATGATGATGGTGGTGATGATGACAATGATGATGGTGGTGGTGTTGATGACAATGATGATGGTGGTGGTGTTGATGACAATGATGATGGTGGTGGTGTTGATGACAATGATGATGGTGGTGGTGTTGATGACAATGATGATGGTGGTGGTGTTGATGACAATGATGATGGTGGTGGTGTTGATGACAATGATGATGGTGGTGGTGTTGATGACAATGATGATGGTGGTGATGATGATGACAATGATGATGGTGATGACTGATGATGGTGGTGATGATGACAATGATGATGGTGGTGATGATGACAATGATGATGGTGGTGATGATGACAATGATGATGGTGGTGGTGGTGATGATGACAATGATGATGATGGTGATGATGACAATGATGATGATGGTGATGATGATGGTGATGATGACAATGATGATGATGGTGGTGATGATGAACTGATGACAGGTGACCACAAGTGTGGATGGTGGCCACAAGTGTGGATGGTGACCACAAGTGTGGATGGTGACCACAAGTGTGGATGGTGACCACAAGTGTGGATGGTGACCACAAGTGTGGATGGTGGCCACAAGTGTGGATGGTGACCACAAGTGTGGATGGTGACCACAAGTGTGGATGGTGACCACAAGTGTGGATGGTGACCACAAGTGTGGATGGTGACCACAAGTGTGGATGGTGACCACAAGTGTGGATGGTGACCACAAGTGTGGATGGTGACCACAAGTGTGGATGGTGGCCACAAGTGTGGATGGTGACCACAAGTGTGGATGGTGACCACAAGTGTGGATGGTGACCACAAGTGTGGATGGTGACCACAAGTGTGGATGGTGACCACAAGTGTGGATGGTGACCACAAGTGTGGATGGTGACCACAAGTGTGGATGGTGACCACAAGTGTGGATGGTGACCACAAGTGTGGATGGTGACCACAAGTGTGGATGATGGCCACAAGTGTGGATGGTGACCACAAGTGTGGATGGTGGCCACAAGTGTGGATGGTGACCACAAGTGTGGATGGTGCCACAAGTGTGGATGGTGACCACAAGTGTGGATGGTGACCACAAGTGTGGATGGTGACCACAAGTGTGGATGGTGACCACAAGTGTGGATGGTGACCACAAGTGTGGATGGTGACCACAAGTGTGGATGGTGACCACAAGTGTGGATGGTGACCACAAGTGTGGATGGTGACAACAAGCACAAAAGAAAGAAGTCAGATAGTGTAACAAGTCAATTTCAGTTAACCCTTTCGGGGTTTCGGCCGAACTAGTACGGCTTATGCCCTGGGGTTATTGACGTACTAGTACGCCTAAATTCTAGTGCCCTCAAATCAAGCACAAACAGGCTGTTAGGCCTAGATGTGATAGAATGGGTCTGTGCGGTCAGTGTGCGCAGTATAAAAAAAATTCCTGCACCAAACAGTGCATAATGAGGGAAAAAAAATCCTGTGTTTTTGGTTTAAAACAGCTACTTTGCAGTCTATTTTTGTATGGTATTTATGCTTGTATTCTCGTTTTCTTAGTCTCATTTTATAGAATAGATGATATATTACAGAAACAGAGACAATTTTGACTGGTTTCACGATGACAAGTACCTCGAAACTGAGCGCAAAGTAGCGGAAATGTTCGATTTTGGCTGATGTTCAAGAGTAAACAAATCACACCATGCGTCCAATACACATCAACTGGAGAGTCTAATATTCTTGCACAAGTGCGCTGATATTATTTATACCATTTTTACAATGATGCAGTTGTATACATAACAGTAAATCTTCTATTTTATGAGAATAAAAATTCAAAATGGAAAGCAAAAGTAATGTAAGAGGGGCCTGGAGACGTGACTAATGAACAGAGAAGATGTTATTTTAGTGCCAGGAATGTCTGCCTTGTTTATTATCGACCCTATTTTGAAATTGGCATCGTTTGAAATTTGTGTGAAATTGGCCAAATTGCCATTTTCTGACCACTATTTTGGGTAGTTGAAATTGGTAAATAGGCAGTTTCTTGTACTCAATCGATAGAAGAAATGGAGTTCTAGCGAAATAGCTATAATTTTAGTAGACTGAAACATTGGAATTTGCCGAAAATAGGGCTCAAAGTGGGCAAAATCGCCGATGCGTAAATGTCATCGATACCGCTAACTTCGCGAAAGCATAATTCTGTTAGTTTTCGATCAAATTTCATAATTATTGTGACGTTATGATCGGAAAACGATTCTCTATCATTTCATAAGAAAACATAATTTTTTTTTTTAAATTCTTGGACCCTGAGAACGAGTTTCGGAGAGGGTCCTTGGACCCCCAAAGGGTTAAGAAATCCTAGTACGTATCTACACTATATGTGGGACTTACTGGGAGGAAAGCTGTGTTGTGGGGGTTCTTTGCATAGATTGGGTAAGAGAATAAAGATGAGCTTGGTATGGTAGCGTATATTGGAGGCGTTAAATATATGAGAAGCCTCGAGTCGTACGCCTACGTCTGTCTTCACTGCCTATCAGGATGGAACTGACTGCTGTTCGTCCCGGCACTCTAGCATTCAAAAAGGGAGGCCTATGATTGGCTAACGAAAGATCACATGGGCAGAGGATGGTGATCACGTGGACAACTATGGTAATAACCGTTAGAAGTACGAACCGTACAAAGCGGCCGGAGTGTAGTCAACAAGGCATTGAAGAAAATGTAGGAAATAATATACGTGTGTAGCTGTTCTGAAAAGTTTGACAAGCCTGGCCCATGACAGGGCTCTGGGAGTAGAAAAACTCTTGAAACTCATCAAAGGTAAAGTATATTTCAGTGATTAGTGGTATCAAGCAGCAATAACTTTGGGAAAACTCAAGCATATTTTTCTGCTATTGAGGAAAAACATGAAGACTATACAGAAAACGTTAAGTTGAGTATCTACCACAGCTAAGCACTAAATGAAGAAAAAACGAGAACATTTTTCCGAGAAATAACAAGTCTAAACCAACTCATTAAACAGGACTTCTGAATACCAGGCAAGGACAGACAGAAGATAAATTTGAAAGAAAAACAAATCAGGAAAACAAAGCCAAGGACATTTATAAAGATTTTTGTTCAGATTCAGTGAACTATTAGAAACAACACACAGAAATAGTGTATACATACCTCTTAAAAATTCCCTATTCTACCATTTTTAGCTCAGTTGGTCTTCTTAAAGCTTGTTCTCTTGTGAATACCCTGCCTATTTTCTAATATCCTCTGGGTAACACATTACTGGCTTTAAAGACGAGCACTCTAAATCTGTTCTTCTAAAAGAGAACAAATTGAAATGCTGATTTACAGTCATGTGCCAGATCAACCAGGCTGTGATGGATATGTGGGTCAGTGGGCCAATAATAACAGCCTGGGTAACCAGGCAAGCACCAGATGAGCCTGGTCCAAGTAGAAAAACAATAAACTCATCAAAGGTATATCAGGTGTACTGTCCTGTACAGAATATTTTCCAGGAGAGCTAGTCCTTTTGGAATTGACTGACCATGGATCATTGAACGTTTCTTTATCAATTATGGTCATCCATAGTCAATCATGTTTTGCTTCAAGTGTGATTTAACACCAATTAAGATATGGGATAAGCCCCCTCTACCTTAAGACTTAAAGGCAAAAAATAACTTCTGACTTGCCAACTTCTCAGTTACAGCTGCGTCTACTGTAATTAAGGTGACAGTGGTAGGACTGCAAGTGGTTAAACATAACCAATACAGAAAATGCTTTCAAGAATGGATAACTACCTTCTATGTGTTTCAATAAACCACAAGGATAACCACTTTCCAATGTCAGATGAATCAGGTTGTTTCATTAGCTGTCATCATGGGGTCAGACCCAAGGACTTCATAAAACAAGCAGTCACTACAAAACAGAAGGCAGTGGAAAGCTGAGCTATGTAAGTGGCAGGAAGGTTGACACCCGGGGTATGTTGTCATTCTTAGTGGGTCACTCAACCCTATATAGAAAGTAATTACTCATTCTTCAAAACTATGTATTATGGCAGGCTAAATAGCAAAAATGACTTACAAGATAAATAAGTGTATGCAGGATGAATGATGCACATTTTCACAAATTCTCCCATAAAAGCTAATTAGTTCAAAAATTTTATTATGAAAGAAGAGAAGGTATAATTACCTGATCTAGACATACTTGTGACTGGTTTTGAGGGGTCTTCTGCCCTTGTAGCCTAGCCTGAGGCCAGACTTCTTTCCTGGCTGCCTGGTCAACCAGGCTGTTGCTGATGTATCCATCACAATCTGATCTGGCAGTTCCTGCAGGAATTAGTCTAGTTTCCTCTTGAATACTTTTACCTGTTTCTGCAATACTTTTGATAACTATTAGTAAAAGACTGAGTTTTGGGCCACAAATATTCAGTGTTTCTCTAAGTTTGTTTATGGTGCCCCAGCATGTTTTTAACTGTTTTTTTCTACACTCCCCCATACCTCTTACTCTAGTAGGCAGATTAGGGACCTAACCCTTAACCCTTTCAGGGTTATTGACGTACTAGTACGGCTTACGCCCTGGGGTTATTGACGTACTAGTACGCCTAAATTCTAGCACCCTCAAATCAAGCAGAAACAGGCTGTTAGGCCTAGATGTGATAGAATAGGTCTGTGCAGTCAGTGTGTGCAGTATAAAAAAAATTCCTGCACCACACAGTGCATAATGAGGAAAAAAAAACTCTGACCGTATTTTTGGTTTAAAACAGCGACTTTGCAGTCTATTTTCGTATGGTATTTATTGATGTATTCTCGTTTTCTTGGTCTCATTTGATAGAATGTAAGATATGTTACAGAAATCGAGATGATTTTGATTAGCTTGACAATGACAAGTACCTTGAAATTGAGCTCAAAGTAGCGAAAATGTTCGATTTTTGACGATGTTCAGGAGTAAACAAATCACACCATGCGTCCAATACACATCAACTGGCGAGTCTAATATTCATGCACAAGTGCTCTGATATTGTTTATACCATTTTTACAATGATGCAGAGTTATACATAACAGTAAATCTTCTATTTTTTTGTGAGAATAAAAATTCAAAATGATAAGCAAAAGTAATGTAAGAGGGGCCTGGAAACGAGACTAATGAACAGAGAAGATGTTATTTTAGTGCCAGGAATGTCTGCCTTGTTTATTCTGGACCCTATTTTGAAATTGGCATCGTTTGAAATTTGTGTGAAATTGGCCAAATTGCCATTTTCTGACCACTATTTTGGGTAGTTGTAATTGGTAAATAGGCGGTTTCTTGTACTCAATCGATAGAAGAAATGGAATTCTAGCGAAATAGCTATAATTTTAGTAGACTCAAACATTGGAATTTGCCGAAAATAGGGCTCAAAGTGGGCGAAATCGCCGATGCGTAAATGTCATCCATACCGATAACTTCGCGAAAGCATAATTGCATTATTTTTCGATCAAATTTCATAATTTGTGTGGCATTATGATCGGAAAAAGATTCTCTATCATTTCATAAGAAACATTTTTTTTTTTTTTTTAAATTCTTGGACACTGAGAATGAGTTTCGGAGACCCCCCTTGGACCCTGAAAGGGTTAAGTACAGTGGTACCTCGGTTAACAATATTTTTTCATTCCAGAATGCTGTTCAAGTGCCATTACCAAACGAATTTATCCCCATAAGGAATAATGTAAAATAGACTTAGTCCTTTTAGACCCCCAAAAATACACTTACAAAAGCCTTTAAAAAAATAAACTTATATAAAAGGGCGAGTTTGGGGACCATCGTTAACCGAGATACCACTGTATATCCCATGTATATATTTTCAGGAATGTCTCCTTTCAGTGAGTTTAGATGTATTCCCAGTAGTTTAAATGATTTATTGATTCTATGTGGCAGTATGCTTCTCATGATGGAGACAATAATGAGAGGTACATTTTGATTATTAAACACTTTACTTGATCTAAGATTCTAACTTGTGTCTTTTTAAATCATGTTTGTGAAATTCATCTAGGAAAACTGGCATGAATTATTTATAAAATAAACTTCCAAAGTACCAGCATAATAACCCAACTGAATCTCCAATATCTGCCGACAGTGAGATCCTCCTTCCTCTGTTAAGGGGTCATGGTCGATTAATATGTTGTTTCGTTAATTTTTGTTCGATTTCTTTCATTTTTTTATACGTAAAGAAGCACCTTTCTAGTTGTCTTGTATCAAGTTTCAAAAAGATCGCCCAACAAACAACTGAGAAAAAAAATATTTATCAAGTTTTTACCAAACATCACATATAAAAAATTCAGGAGTCGTAGTGGGACTTGTTGAAGCTGTTCTGGCTTCACCTACGTATAAAACAATGCTAATCTGAATTTATAATGATCACCTTTCTGTAATTTATCCCTATCTTCATGCTTAAAAAAAATAAAGTTTGTATGTTTTTTACATGTTGGAAAATATCTGACTTTTTACCTCACATAAATCAAAAACTAATTACGATATCTCAAAAAACTAATCATTATTAATTAATACAACCTTTCTTTTATGTTGTCTGTGAGTTTCATTTCATTCCTATGATTATTAACGGTTCCACTCCAATATATAGATGAATAAATTACTTTGAGATAATCCGCGCGGAAGGTCGCGCAAGGAAATTTTTTTTTTCCCAGAGCAAAATAGCATTTTTCTCAGCTTTAGCTTGCATTACGAGTGTATATCATAGTTAGCCCTGTTCGTTTTCTTTAATACAAGTCCCCTAGAGGGCCAAGGGTAACCCCCCAGGAACACCCACACACAGGAATGTAATATGATATTTGGAGGCCACATATTATTCATTCTTGAGTATTTACTATGTTTATTTGTTATTTATATTGTCTATTATGTCATAATAGATCAATTGTGATAGATATAAAAGCCGTAGTATTGATTATTATTATTATAATCAAATAGAAGCGCTAAACCACAGGGGTCCCCGTAGTATTGATAATAGCGTTATAATGAAGCATATTCCCCGGCTATCCTGAGTCAGGAATTTCTGCTGACGCAATCAAATGTTCTAGAAGGTTCCTGATTGGCTGGAAGTCTACGGATAAGCTCCGCCCACTTTGTTATGATGCCAAATCGTCAATTATTATACAAGTAAGAATACTACAAGAAATTAAGGAAAAAAATCGGGGAAAAAAATACGAAAATTCACAAAATGTCAGCCGACCTACTACGGTTGTTGGCGTCACCATGTGTGTTATAAACGACCATAATTCCTTGTAGGAATGTCGTAGAACAATGATTCTTGTACCATTGCGTAGCCAGAGAGTTACTCTATGTTTCAATATGGTTAACTCAATTTTCAAAATTTTTCGAATATTTTTTCCTCGCGCGCGGCGTACGCTGTACGAGGCCCCTAAAGTCTCAGAACCAAACAACAGCTTCAATAGTTGCCCTTACTGGAGGTTTACTTCATAAAACTACATTTGGCTTCCATTCTTAATTCTCATATCACTAATAGCATCTGTAAAATGTGTCATAAAACTGTCAGACTGCTGTCTTTTATAAGCTCTATAATGACTACTTGAACAATAATAGGTTTCTTATCAGTACAGAGATCCCTTGAGTTACAAAGGGCTGGAGTACGTTAATTTCAAGTTATGATTTGCCGTGAAAAGAAATTTAGTTTTTGAGTTACAATGAAAAATTTGCGATGCAATATATGTACGTGTATGTGTGATGGTCAGGCAGGAGTGGGCAAGCCTCAGCCCAGAGACAAGACAGAATGATGAAAAGGTCTTAAATGGAGTGATAGGGCAGGGTGTGTTGGAGTTGAGTGGGAGGGAGCCCATACATGTACATACTGGCAGACAACAAGAGTGTAATTATTAAGTCTACAGTTCAATACCAATCTGCCTCCCTGCATCCCTTCCTTCCTGCCTGCCTGCATCCCTTCCTCCCTACCTGCCTGCCTGCATCCCTTCCTCCCTACCTGCCTGCCTCTCTTCCTACTTGCCCGCCCATCTGGGTTCCACTGCCTCTGCATATTTCAAGCTGTAGCCTATGCTTATTATCTGGAAAACTTCCATGTTTAAACAACAAAAAAGAATCCAAAGGAAGATTGGATGTGTTGTAGGGTCTTGGAATGAATTACCATAAAACCATATATTTTGGGGTTTGAGCTACGATGTGTCTTCTGGAAAGGATTAATATCGCAACTCAAGGAGCCACTGTATATGATTTTTCTGTAGACTTAAATATACTGCATAGTTATGTTGTGTCTTCCATATGAACTTTCATGTGTCGCTTTAAGCTGGCTTCATTTGAAAACCTTTTTGGACACGCTGAACAGTTATATGGTGCAACTTCTTCATGAACGCCTAAATGCTGTTCAAGATGTGATTTTCGTAAAAATTTCTGTGAACACACTGAACACCTATATAATTCCTCTCCTGTATGAACTCTCATGTGTAGCTTTAAACTTGCCTTAAATCTAAAGTCTTTCATGCAGACTGAACAGTTGTATGGTTTCTCTCCTGTATGAACCCTCCAGTGTTGTTCTAGCTGTACTTTTTGGATAAATTGTGTTGAACATACAGAACACTGATATGGTTTCTCTCCTGTATGAATTTTGTAGTGTCGATTTAGGTGAGATTTTTTGGAAAAAAATTTGGAACATACTGAACACTGGTGTGTTTTCTCTCCTGTGTGAATTTTGATGTGTTGGTTTAGACTCGCTTTACTTGCAAAGCCTTTTGGACACAGTGAACAATTAAATAATTTATCTCCTAAATGAACTTTTAAGTGCTGTTCTAAATGCTCTAGAGAAATTCTTTTAGAACAAACTAAACATTTGTGTGATTTCTCTGTGTTCTCTCCTGTGTGAAATTTCATGTGATGTTTCAGACGCGAATTTTCGGCAAAGTCTTTCAAACATACTGAACACTTGTATGGTTTTTCTCCAGTGTGAATTCTCATGTGTCGTACTAATACTGCTTTATCTGCAAAGTGTTTTAGACACACTGTACACTGAAATGGCTTTTCTCCTGTATGGACTCTCATGTGTCGTATGACACATGCTTTAGTTAAGAAGCCTTTTAAACACACTGGACAACTATATGGTCTTCCACTTTCATGAATTTTCATGTGTTTTTCTAGCATGCCTTTATCAGCAAACTCTTTTTGACACACTGAACATCGATTTACTACATCTTCTGAATGAACTGCCTTGTGATCCTCTCCACTTTCAAAATCTTCAACAAACACACAACCCTCCCCAGGTTTTTCTTCTACATGATCTTTCATGTGTTGCATGAGAAGATTTTCATCTGTAAACTCTTTTAAGCACCCAGAACACTGATATAATATATCTTCTGTAAGAATCATTGTGTGTTCCTTATCATTAAAATTTCCTACATATACTGAACCCTCCTCAGGTTTTTCTGAATGAACAGTCATGTGTTGCACAATATTTTCTTTATCTGTAAATTCTTTTTGACACACTGTGCACTGATATAACACATCTTCTGAAAGAGCTACCATGTGTTCCTCTTTATCTTTAAAATCTCCTACACACACTGAACTCTCAGGTTTCTCTTCAGCATTAACTGTAGTATCTTTCTCATTATCTTTAAAATCTCCTTCACATGTTAAGCTCTCCTCAGGTTTCCCTTCTGAATAAACCTCCATGTGTTCCTCTTTAAAATTAAAATCTTCTACATACACTGAATGATCTTCAGTCTTTCCTAATCTATGAGTTTTCATGTGCTGGATCACAATATCTTTATCTGTAAACTCTTTCTGACACACAGAACACTGATATATATCTTTTGAATGAACTTTCATGTGTTGCATGATAATTTTTTTATCAAAAAAATTTTTTTGGCACTCTGAACACTGGTATATCTCCTCTGTATGAACTTTCACATCTTTCTCTTTATCATTAAAATCTAAACACACACAACTTCCCTCACATTTCTCTTCTATATGAAGTGTAACATCTTCCTCTACATTTTTAAAATTTCTTACCCACAATGAACTTTCCCGGGGCTTCTCTTCTGTATGAACAATGGAGTGTCGTTCTAAAGCAGATTTATCTATAAAGTCTTCTAGACACACTGAACACTGAAATGATTTACCTTCTATATGAATTTTCACATGTTCATGAAGACTAGATTCATCAGTAAAGTCCTCTAGACACACTGAACACTGATGTGGTCTGTCTGGTTTATGAGTTAACATGTGTTTAATTAGATTTGTACTATCTAACAAGTCTTTTAGACAAACCGAACACTGGTATGGCTTTTCTCCTATATGACTCTTCTTATGTCGTATTAGACTTGCATTAGTAAAGAACCCCCTTACGCACACTGAACATTTATATCTTTTTCTTTGTGTATGAACTTTCAAGTGTCGTTTTAGATCTTCTTTCTGTAAAAATCTTTTTGAACACAATGAACATTGATATTTCTTTCTTCCATGAATTCTCAAGTGTTGTATTAAACTTGTGCTATTCGGCAGGTTCTTTAGACACACTGAACACTGGTATGACTTTTCTCCCGCATGGCGTCTAACATGCCGTTTTAGACTTGTTAAATATAAGAAGCCTTTTACACACACTGAACAACTGTATGGTTTTTCTGCTTTATGAACTTTTAAATGCTGGTCTAAATGTATTTTCTGTGAAAAAAATTTTGTACACACTGAACACTGGTATGGTTTCTCTCCTGTGTGAATTCTCATGTGTCGCACTAGAATTGGTTTCTCTGTAAAGTCTTTTAGACATACTAAACACTGAAATGGTTTTTCACCTGTATGAATCCTCATATGCTTCTTTAGCTTTGTTGTATTTAAAAAACTTTCTGGACATACTGAACAGGGATAAGGCTTCTCTCCTGTATGAATTCGCAGGTGCTGACGCAGAAGTGCTTTGCGTGAGAAATCTTTTGAACAAAATGAACACTTATATCTCTCACTTGAGTGAACAATCATGTGTCGTACAAGAACTGATTTATCTGAGAAGCCTCTTTGACACACTAAACACTGATAAGGCTTTTCTCCTGTATGACTTCTGGTGTGTCTCCTAAGTTTGGTTATACTTAAAAATCCTTTTGAACACACTGTACAGTTATATGATATTGTTCCTGTGTGAATTAACATGTGCTGCTCTAAATGAGATCTTTCTGAAAATGCTTTTGAACAAACTGAACATACATGATATTTCCCTTGTGCATGAACTTTTAAGTGCTGTTTTAGTGCAAATTTCTGAATGAATTTTTTGGTACAATATGAACACTGGTATGGTTTTTCTCCGGTATGAACTTTCAGGTGTCTCATTAGGACGGATTTATCTGAAAAGTCTCTCAGACACACTGAACACTGGTATGGTTTTTCTCCTGTATGAATCCTCATGTGTCGTTGTAGGGCTTCTTTAGTTGATACCACTTTAAGACACACTATACACTGGCATGGATTTTCTCCCGGATGATTTCTTAGATGTCGTATTAGACTGCCCATTTGCAAATAGACTTTTTGACATTTTGAACACGTATATGGTTTGTCTCCTTTATGATTCTCCAAGTGTTTTTGTAAATAATTTTTTTTTGAAAATGATTCTGAACACAGTAAACATTGGTGTGGTTTTAATTTCTTTTCTATATGAATGCCTGGGGGTTTCAGTTGACTGGGCTTTTGTGGAATTTCTTTTGCACACTCTGAACAGTCTTTTAAACACACTGAACATTGATGTGGTTTCTTGTCTGTATGAATTCTAATCTGTTTTATTATAGATGACTCTTGTTTAAAGTCACTTACACATTCTGGGTCCTGAGGTTGACTCTCACCAGCTTCATCTATGGAATGCATTGTAAATGATTTTGTTTAGAGACTTTTGAAAACTGAATTCATTTCTCTTGTGTATGCACTTTAAAATGTTGCAAAATGAATTTGAAAAACAATACACTAATGTATTTTGCAATAGATTTGGTTTACCTTAAATTTTTTAGTCACTGAACAGTAATAAAGAAAAGTATTCCATATTTATGAATTCTGTAAAATAAAGTCCATTTTACTGTGGAAACACTAATATACAGATACTGAAAAAATATACTGCAAAAATTACACCTAGTACACTTAAATTATTAGTTCTAAGAACTTGCCATTATGGGGCTATTTGGTGACCCATTTGAACTGTGATAACTGTATACTTCCAGCAAGACAGAGTGATGGAATATGTGTATATGTGTTTCCTTCTTTGATGGGAAATGGGAAGTGCAGAGAAAAAGAGGGAAAATGGAAGGGTTATTACACTAAGTGTACATACTCTTCACAGCGCACACACACACAAGCAAGAACCATGCATCTTCGTATTTGATAATGAGCACTGATACGATACCTATAAATTATTGATGCAGGCAATTATATTCTTAATGTAATTTTATTCAACCTTTTTTTGTTAACTTAACAATGAAAGTAATTAATTAGAATCTAATTGTGAGGAAATAATATAAAGTAGGTAATTAATACAGAATTATCCTTAAACACATCCTTATTTTACATAACAGTTAAAATACTCATAAAAACCCAAGAAGAATCAATGTTGAATATTTAACACTGGCAATACTAATTTTCTTTTTAACCAAAATGAACTTTAGTACACAAGATGTAGATAACACATGGCACGACTTAAGATGAATAAGCTATTTCTGTAACAAGTGACCATGTTGCACAACAATATATCTATTAAACAAGTTACATCCACAGGATGTTGAATGTATGCACACAGCCAGTCTGCGTGCAGTAGACAGGAGGCTGAGTCCGTGTCTAGTAAAAAGGATGATGAGCCCCTCTGTAGTAGACAGGATGTTGAGTCCGCGTGCAGTAGACAGGATGTTGGGTCCGCGTGCAGTAGACAGGCTGTAGAGTCCCTGTGTAGTAGACAGGATGTTGAGTCCACACGTAGTAGACAGAATGTTACGGTCAATAAGCTTTAAGCTATTATGTATTGACAATGAACATGTTTATCTGACAATGTGGAGAGTTTTAATACTAACTGCTGACACTATGTTTGTGATAACCTTAATAGCACTGGGTCTTGGAACTGCTGTAGTAATTCTTCTGGGGATGCTGCCACATAAATGACCTTAATGGTACAGGGTCTTGGCACAACTACAGTAACTCTGGTGAAACAAAAGACAAAAAAGAAGACGTTGACTTTACTTAAGATGAAACATGAAGAATACAAGCAACAAAAACATGGCTGGAACAATTTACAAAATATCCACACTAATGCAAAGTGTGTAAAGATGTCATTCTGGCCCTTCTTGAACCACTGTCAACTCACTAGTGGGCAAGAACAAGCAGAGATGCCAGAAGACAGGTCAGGAAGAGTGAAGAGAGAGATGAGAAGGGAACAGCAAAGGCAGTAGCTGAGGTAGCAGCAGCAGGTAGTTAAAACTACTCCAAGTAGATCTGGTTACTGTCTTGTTCAGTACTGTAAGAGAAGAGAATACCTCAGCTAATTGGGATTTCTCACAGCCATATGATATTTCTAAGTGAAAAACAATTTTTGAAGGTTTCTGTACATTACCATCATTAAACCGCTGCAAAAAGTTAGATTGCAGAACCGACCAGACCAAGATACAGTGGTACCCCGACTTACGATGGTCCCCAAACTCACCCTTTTATGTAAGTTTATAATTTTTAAATGCTTTTGTAAGTGTAATTTTGGGGGTCTAAAAGGACTAGTCTATTTTACATCATTTCTTATGGAGATAAATTCGTTTGGTAATGGCACTTGAACAGCATTCTGGAATGAAAAAATATCGTAAGTCGGGGTACCACTGTATATCCTACACCGTACATTTGTGAACAATGAGGAAATGATCTGAAATATAATACAGTGGTACCCCGGTTTACAATGGTCCCCAAACTAGCCCTTTTATGTAAGTTTTTTTTTTTAAATGCTTTTGTAAGTGTATTTTTTGGGGGTCTAAAAGGACTAGTCTATTTTACATTATTCCTTATGGAGATAAATTCGTTTGGTAATGGCACTTGAACAGCATTCTGGAACGAAAAATATCGTAACCGAGGTACCACTGTAGTGTCAAGATGGTAGCCTCAGACCACAACATAATCGAGGTGATAAATGAGAATTATGCAACATTTGGATATCTATTTTGGAAACGTTTTGCCAGCCAGTGGCTTCTTCAGTCAAATATAGAGAATGGGAAGATGAGGTGGCATTTGAGGTAATCAGTCCCTTAGTCTGGAGTTGATGTGCTCAGTCCATCAATCTTGATAAAAGAACCATTTATACAAACAATTGAGGTACAGACCTGCATGCACAGTTGCCTGGGTCAGATAATTACAATCAGTCAATGATAAGGCAAATTCAACAATTTCAATTTCATCAACAAGATCACAATGCCCGCAATGCACAGCATATTAGGGGCTTTTGGAATGTACGTACATCTCATTTATACCTATGTATCATGTCTACCTATGTATCATTGTACCATGTCTAAAACTATTATTATTATTATTATTATTATTATTATTATTATTATTATTATTTTTAAATACTGCCCAAGAGACATGTAGGTCAGAATGAATTACAACAACTGGATATTTGAATGTTGAAGACAGAGTAAAAAAAACCCCAAGTTAAATCACATTTAAAAAAATTGCTGTGTCCAGAATATCTTGCTGCCAATTTTGTCGGGTTTGGGGAAACCCAAAAGCAATCATAATGTACGGGGGAAAAGGGAGAACAACTTTCAAGTACCCACAGTCAGTGGTCAGGCTTCTAACATTTTACTGTACAACAAGGGAAGGGGTGGGGGACTGCCTGAAATTCAAAGCCAGTCATAGTATGGGGCCAGTTCAAGAAAAAGGGGCCAAAAGGTATCTAATGAATGTGGGACAAAAAGGGGAAAAGAGTGATTTCTTTTATAGCTAACATACATGTCCTATCACTGTGATCTGATCCTCTCTTTAATGTTAATGTAAATACAGTGGACCCCCGGTGTTAATTTTAAAAACCCCTTTTATTAAATGTATTTTTAAAAAAAAAATTTTAAGTGTATCTTTGGGGGGCTAAAGGAATTTGTCTATTTTACATTATTTCTTATGGGAATAAATTCGTTTTGAATAATTTTTCCCTTAACAGCATTTTTGGGGGGAAAAAAAAACGGCCCGGGGGGCCCTGTAACTCACTTTGCCCTTTTTCCCAGTATAGTATCTCCATTTATTGTAACTTTCTTTTCCCCATAGTTAAGCTCTTACAGTGGAACCTTGGTGTCAAACAGCTCCCTACTCCAAAAAAAGCTCGGCACTGGAAACCCAAAAAAACACGACCTGCCAGAACTTCCCGTAAACTATTTCATGTTTCTTTGCATTTTTTGGGGTTTTTATATTATTTGTATAAGTCACCATGGGGCCTACAAAGATTAGTGATAACAGCTAACCAAAAGAAAATTTGGGTTGGGGAAAAAATTTGTTCGTCTTGAACGGTCCCTCAAAACAGCCTTCTGGAGTGGAATTTAGGGTCGAGCACCAAGGTTCCACTGTACCTGTTTTTTTGGGGTTTTCCTGGTAACTACATATGCATACATATGCATACATATGCTAAAACCATTCATTAAGTTTGATAATCATTTTTCCCCCAAATCTAGTTATAGAATCACATTAATTCCTATGATTACAGGCATTGATCCTGATATCAACCTATTATTAAATGACACATGGCTCAACAGCAATTGTAACTATTACACAGCTGATCAAGCAAAGACATTACTCAGAGCCAACAATAAAAAACCCATCTTCAATTACAATGTTAGATCGTTGAGCAAACATTATGATGACCTCACAGCACTACTCCCAAACCCCACAGTCCAATATGTCAATCATCACACTCACTGAGACCTGGCTA